>BGPT01001785.1:57575-95684 GCA_003297045.1 Symbiodinium sp. clade C Y103 | reverse complement strand
TTTGGCCCCTATAAAATTGCAACCCCAGCTACATCTGAGGAGGTTGTCCTGTCTAGGCACACAGGTCTACAGAATTGGGTCCCTACTTAAACTGAGATAGAATTGGGAACCAGATAATCGATGGGAAAGCAGAGGGGCCCCAAAAATTGACTTGGGACACCAAATTTTAGCTAGAAAACATGGCCATGATCACACCATTNNATCGATGGGAAAGCAGAGGGGCCCCAAAAATTGACTTGGGACACCAAATTTTAGCTAGAAAACATGGCCATGATCACACCATTTTGGTTGGCCCCAATTCTATAGAGGTCAATATGGAGCTAATTCACTTTTTCAATATGACCTGGGCGCTCTAATTTTGTAGTGTTTTTGGACTTTGTGATATCGATGGGGTACTGGCAGGCTCTAATTTTATAGGGCTGACTATGTATGTGTNTTGTAGATGGCCATCGAGGGGCCTTCCCAAATTATACACTGGGTCTGCTACAAAATTAGAGCGCCCAGGTCGGGGGGGTGAACTGGCAAGGGGATATTTTGATCCATTTAATGCGTTAGCAGCCTTGGGGCAGGCTGTTGAGTTTCGTATTGCACGAGATGGCATTCGACTTAGTTTCAGCTTGTCCTGCCAATTATTCATACAGCCGCAAAAATCATGGCGTACGAGTGTATCATAGGTCTGCAGGGGCAAGAGAGAGCTGCTCAAGATTGCTTTGATTGCTCTATGTTTATCACATCAGTGTGCATAGCTTCTGTTGGCGTTCTACTTCTTCAGTGGCTGAGGCTCTCTGACTGCATGGGTGCGGCTTCAGAATGTGTGGCTTGACCAAAGCTTTGTCTGGTGTCATGCTGCTCCATGGCTACTCTCACAGATGGCGCTATTGCTGAAAGGATTTCTGATATTTCTGCAATCAGCCCATTGCACGCGATGTGCCGCTCACTTGACTGTTCAGGTGGGAAGGGCAGGTGGCCTACAAGATGAAAACAACATCGCCAAAGGAGTACACCATCAAGTTGGCCCTCAGATGTCCTCAGCATACGCTCTGCACATTCCACTTGGTACTCCACTTGTTTCATCTTTTTCCTTTTGCCCGACCTGTTTGCTGCAGCCTGACATGGCGCTTTGCTTTCGAGGCCTGCGTCTGGTTCAATCCGAATGGGAGAGTTCCATGATGTGTGCCTCTGACATGTTTTAAAATTCTGCATTCAGCTGTAGCTAAAGTTAATGTGATGATGTATGTGTGTACTATATATATATGTATACATACATCTCTCTCTCTCTCTCTCTTCTCTGTATTATAGCTATATATATATACATGTATATATACGACTATGTTTTCTAGATAGATATATGATATTGACGCACGCGCAAGCACACATAGCGTGTGGGAGAAAACATAGATACAAGTATGCACAGAACTTTGAGGCGAGTTTGTGCTCTCTTTCTCCTACTTTAAGGCAAATTGTGCAAAAACCACCTGAAGAAGGAGGGGGAAGCCCTGGCAGTAGTGACCCTGCAGCACCTTGAGCCCTTGAAGTTTCCTGTGGGACAAATAGCTTGAAGTTGAAGTGGTGAACGTGGTGCTGAGGCAAGAAAGTCAAGTTCATGGTTCAGGCCGATTTGGTTCTTGCCATGTCTTCCATATGTCTTCCTTCATTCCAGACTCTGGCGTAGCCTTGCCTCAAACCCACCGGTCTTACTTAGTACTTGTTGGTGCGGAGGCTGCGCCTGTGACAACACAGGCAGGACGTGGATGTCACCGTGGCTTCTGTGGCTCCGAATCCCCAGTGCACTCACTCCAGGCTCAGAAGCTTCTGCTCTACGCAGCTGACAAAGGTAAGGCAGCTGGAAGGCCGGAGTCTGAAGTCAGCAGCTGGGATCTCTTAAGATGAAACCGTCGAGCCAGCCCTTTCTGATGAGTGAGATTCTTTGCAAGAAAGAGGGTTTGAGTGACATGGTAAAACAGGACGAAATTCTGGGATAGCATTCCAAAGGAGGACCGCCGGGAACATCAGAGAAGACAGGGGCAGCAGTTGGTGGTGGTTGGTGGCAGTTGGTGGCAGCTGGTGGCAGTTGGGACAGGGAAAGGGTAACCGGGTAAGCAGGTGAAACCTGATATGCAGAATAATGAGCCTTCAGGAGCTACAAGAGCAGCAGCTTCCAGTCAAGCTGCAGACCGAGGAACCGGAGGAGTTTCAAGATGCAGTTGAGGTCCACAGCAAAGCTGGGCATAGCTCAGCAGAGTTGGTTTCTGTCCATTTCTGTTTGCAAGTGGGAGAACGGAACGAGGATGAACGGGCCAATGATGCCAAGAATATTTTTTTTGTCGCATTTCTATGCATATTTGAAAACATAAATGTGTTGCATCTAGAGGACAGTCTCAGATGTGTCAGGCCCCGATCGAGTCACACGAGCCGTCATCAGATGCAACCCGCAGCGAGCTTTGGAAAGCCCGAAAGGCGAGGTCGCAGGAGCGGGGTGTGGCCTCAGACATCATGGTGACCACATGGTGTTCAAGTGGATGTTGAAGGAGTGATGACACATGATGACAGCACACATGGGAAACGTGCAGTTCATGGACATTTCACTTCAACATGCTGCGTGGTAAGTAAATACTTTGCACACTGTCCACGCGCTTACGCAGAGAGAGAGAGAGAATGTATATAGATTTAATTTTTATTTTTTTTGGTACATGATGAAACATGTATGGGCTAATGTAGAATATGTACAATATATGTATACATTTCTAGCTACAAAGGTACATAGAATGATTTTGGGTATCTATATATATATATATATATACATATAGACATATAGATGCAGATATGTCTATGTTTGATCAAAATCTACATTCAAATCTAAATCCAAATCTACCTCTGCATGAATCTTTATCTATCTCTAGCGATCTCTGTCAAGCTATATCTAGCTTTATCTAGCTTTATCCAGCCATCGCTAGCTTTATCTATCTCTATCTATCTTATCTTATCTTATCTCGCCTAATTTAATCTTAATTATCCTAATTCAATTCAACCTAATCTTATTTGAATGTCTTATCTATCTTATCTGATCTATTCTATCTACACTGTCTATCCTATCATTTTTATCTATCCTGTCTATCTTGTCTGTCTTGTCTATCTAATCCATCCAATCTATTCAATGTAATCAGATCGACATGAATCTAAATCTATACCAGAATCTAGTGGAATGGAATCGAATCTATCTAATCTGTGCAATCGATGTAATGTATGTAATCTATCGATCTACAGGGCCCTGTCTGGCCCTATCTGGCCCTATTTGGCCCTAGCTGGCCCTATCTAGCCCTATCTAGCGATCCGTCCATCCATCCACCCGTCCGTCCGTCCATCCATCTTATCTATCTAATCTACATCTACATCTAATCCATCTGATTTAAATCTAATCTCTCCAATCTATCTAATCTGTCTGATCTATCCATATCTATGGGCAGTGTCATGCAATCTAATCCTAATCTAAACTTAAGATATTCTATATTATATCTAATCTAATCTCAGCTTATCCTGTCTTGTCTACCGATCTATCTATCTTTCTGTCTATATATTTGTCTATCTATCTGATTATCTGCCTGTCCGTCTATTTATTGTCTACTTCTCTATCAGTGTATTCGTCTATCTTTCTACTTGTATACCTGTCTATCTGTCTATCGATCCATCCATCTATCCAACCAGCTCTCTGCCTCTCTTCAAGCACGTGGAGTATGGGTACAGCACATATCTATATATCTCCATATGCAACTTTCAGATCGGGATATGTGTGTGTGTGTATGTGCAGACGCGCACGCATACGTTGTGCATACTTATACACCGGAAATGCATCTGTCGGCTTCTTGTGGCCAACCAGCATTGCACGATATTGAAAGGAGCTCAAAAATGCAAAGTCCAGTGAGGAGTTGGAAGAAGGAGGCTCTGCTGCCCCCTTCCGAGATTTTCTGCAGTTTGCTGGGGTGTTTTCTATTAGAGATTGACGCGCCGTGAGCAGCATAGTAGTCGGTATTTGAAACATCTGAAACAAGTCATCACTGAACCCCTGGAGAAGGAGAGAGAGAGAGAGAGAGAGAGAGAGGGAGAGAGAGAGAGTGTGATGAGTGTGTGAAGACTTGGGAGCTGTATTTCCTCCATGCTGCTTCTCCTTGCACCAGGGCCGCCTGGAGGTGCTGGAGCTGGCAGAGGGAATGCAGAACCAACTTTTGAGGCCTTGGACATTTGAATTTTACCGGTTTAGTGAGACATGATGTGCTTCAACATGCTTCAAATTTTCCTGAAGTTTCCTGCCCATCGCCGCGGTCAGCGCGTCACACAGGAACCATCTGCAAAGAGTCGGAAGGGCGATGGGCGTGGAGAAGAGGCAGATGCCGAGAAGTTGGCGGAGAAGACTGCAGCCCGCCACAAAGCCCAGGGCTACGGGGCGGCAGGTGCGACATGGTGCCACTTTTTGCGGAGTTTTATGTTTTAGATTGAAAAAGGTTCCTTCTGACTCATGAGCTGTGGGGTTGAAGTTGACTTGCACATGTGCCTGGTGCTGAGTGCCTGGTGCTGGGGTGGGTGCTGGGTGCCCGATGCTCTTGCAGGCAAGCTGACAGACCAGGACTTTGACGACATTATTGGGAGAATGACGAAGTTGGGACCAGACGGAAAGCCAGTGGTTCAGGCACGTCCAGCGAAATCAGTAGCAGCTCTGCCACATGTCTACCGACTCGACTGCACTGCCCCTCATGAGGTCAGCAGACCAGCTCCTCAACCTGCCCCTGAAGGCCAGAGATGAAAGACTGGCCTCAAGCTGGACTTTCCCTGTCTTGAGGACTTCTAGGGTGCTATGCCGTGGGCAATGTGAGATGAAGATCATTTTCTTCTCCAGAAGCCCTAGCGCTTTGCAATGATCTGCCTTTGCGAGCTTTGCCATTTGCATTCTTTTGCATTTTTTTGCATCTTTCAATCCGCATGTTTGCAGTTTACAGATGTTTGCAGGTCCAGAGCAAGCTCGCGTGTCACCATCACTGCGGCCATCTCCAGCGCCAGATGTAGAGCGCAAGCCCTTGCAGCTCACGACAGCCAGGGTCCGAAGGAGTCTAGCTGTCTCAGCATCTTCTCTTCACAATCATAGACCATCAGAGAGCATCGGAACTAAAGCACAGAGTGAGTGCTAGCCCACAAGGCTATGAGGCTTCGACAAGCCAAGCCGTAGATGGAGTCAAAGTTAGTTGAAGAAAGCAGCACAAATTTCAATCTGAGGCCAGCAAATCGCAGCAAAAGCACGATGTCGTCTTGCAAGGTAGCATCCCGATCGATGCTTTCCCAGTGTGATGCACACATTTTGCATTTTCGTCATGCACCATGTATTGAGCGGCTTTGAGCACAATCCACCGTGTCATAAGTGCCAATTCATTCCGAGTAGTTCTGCCTGAGATTGCCTCAGACAGTTCCAATCGATCTGTCCTGCAAGGCCATTCCAGGCCAGTGACATACCTTACCTTCGATGATTCAGGCAAAGTGCTGTACACGTGCGGCAAGGACACTGCTGCATTAGGGGGGTTAGCAATGCAAATGCAATGGAAAAGAGTAGCTATCATCTAACATTTTGGAACATAAAGTGCTTGAAGATGCTCGAAGCATTTTCTGCTAGGACAAGCTTGTCATTGCTTGGAGTGTCCCAGACGGAGAGCCAGAAACCTACACACCCTCTTATCATGCACATACACGGGCCAGTTTGTCCTCTGCGACATGCAGAGACTAAAGCCACAAGATTCCACTGATACCAAGCAGCAGATGAAATGCAAGTCACACACACACAAGCCTTGAAGGTGCTTGCGCAAATATGAGGGGCACAGGCAAATCTTTAGATTCTAGTTGCTCGATGTTGCTCGAACTCGACTTGATGATGCCATCAGCATGGGCGTGATTCTGTTGCTGGTTTCTGTATGTTCCTATATTGCAGTTCTGCGCGTTTCAACACTTTCTCTCTGGCAGGGGTGCTGTATGGGCATGCTCTGTCTTGGACAACAATGATGAGAGCCTACTTCTGACCTGTGGAGCTGACAACTATGTTCTCCTTTGGCAGGCCGGCCAGCAAGCAGAGCAATTATGTGCAATTATGCATCACCGGCAGTTTCTTTTTGAAAATGTTGAAGCATGTGCAAAAAGTCGTTGCAGTAGATCATGCTGGATCAATACGACACTTTTCCGCGCAGCCCTTGATTTAAGCTTTCCTCTCGATTGCCTCCAACCCTGGAGGCAGAGTCCGCAGAGATTCTATGTCAGGTGGCTCGATGCTGTGGTTGGACATGGTTGGACTCTGGGAGATCTCGAGGAAATACTTTTGAAATCGTATGCTTTAGGATACTTTTGGATCGCCCTTGGGCTTCCTTGAGGAAATCAGTGGCGGGGGGGTTCACGAAACAGGCATTGTTTTCTGCAGATTTTGGGCGGTTTATGGTTCTGTTGTGTGCCCAAAGGGTGTGTGCTCTGATTTTCTAGAGACCCTGGGTGGTTTGCTTCTCTGGTGGTTTTTGATATTGGTTCTTGATCTGGTGTATGCTGGGTACATAAATTTCTTAGTGGGGTATACTTTTACATTCTGACCTGGCACCTTCAATTGTTTGGAAATTCAACTTCGCCCATCCTTGCTTGTTGGTATCAGTTTCTGCATATTTACATATTTTTAATTATTATGGAATAGTATTGTACTATATTGTATCATACGCTGTGCCATTGTGTATACATGTTCTTTTCAGGTCACTTGGCTTCATATGCAAGACTATGCGTACATGTCAGTTGCAAAATGCGACAAACAGTTCAACATGTAAAGTGCATATAGAGCATGATCTGCATTATAGAGCATTAGTTTTAGCAGCTACAAACCCAACCAAAGAAAGATGATCACAACAGTTCACAACATATCACGACAATTTGACACCATGGCAATACATAGCAGGACGGTATAGGACAATTCTGTACAGAATATTCCCTGTACATGCCCACAATACATTGCAACACCATCAGTCTCCATACGAAACATCAGAATGCAACACATGAGACTACTAACCACAAACTCACACAGGTCCCAGTACTGTTTCCACAGGCAATCTCCCAACATGCTTTGTAAGCAGATAGCATAGATAGCCTTTTCACATCTTTTCACTAACGTTTGTTGGTTCTCCAGGAGGCGCCCTCAACCCGTACCTAAAGAAAATGGAACACATGGGCCGTGGGGTTTCCGCATTGGGGAGTCCGTAGAAAATCAACCGCCTGGTATGTGTATTCTCATCCCAGCAACGGTTTAAAATTGGAAAGTGCCCCTTTACACGGCGCCCATTTTCCATTCATTTAAGATATAAGGGCGTATAGACATGTTTTTTTTTTTGTTTTTTTTTGATATCTAGAGATTCAAAGCTATTGGGGTCAGATATAGACCTCTTGGATGTGCAGCCGCTGGGGTGGGTAAATGCATATGTGGTTTTAAGGGTTGCACTGCGGTAGTATAAAAGTGGACTGCTGGTGATTTGATTTTAAAGAGGAAAGAGGTACATACATCTACAAAAAAACAACAAAACATGTGCATCCATCCCCCAGCACCTAGAATTCTCGAGGAAATAACCCTTCTTGGGGGGTCAAGAACAGTTGCCAAAGTTGTTTTTTTTTAGCCCCGGGCAGTGATCAGGCTGCGAAATTCAATACCTGCGCAGCTGCAAACCTAGTATGATTTGCCAGGTTGAGCTACCTGGCGTCGTTCGGTGTGTGGAGTGGACACATTCACTCAGCCTCCGCTTTGCTTGCTGCTGCAATGGCTTCAAGGCTGGTGAACTAATTTAGAGTTTAAACTTTGGAGGGCAGGCTTTGTGTCCACGCTGTGGTAATTTAATGTAATTTAGCCAGGCACTGGACAACCTCCTCAAGCTCCTTTTTTGATGGCAAGTCATGGAACAGATACATAGGCTATTTGTCATTTCCAGCCATGTTTGATTTCCAAACATCCCGGCATGACTTACAAAGCAACGTTGCGTGTTTTTGTCTCTGTCCTTGTCAATGTTCACAATGCTACTACTTTCGCTGCTTGTGCTGCTGCTAACGGTGGTGATTGTGGCAGGGGTTGTCAGCTCGGATTACCCTTTGAACAGCCGCAGTAGAAAGGTGTCGAAAGCACCTGGCACTCCTCGGTATCAGTCAGATTGTGTCAGGCAAAGCCAGCTGCGATCGAAGTGTTTGAATTCATCAACATCCAGGGTGTGGGAGACTAAGCACTTCAGAATAAGTACAAATCATGGCCAGATCTTCAACTGATTGGATCACAGCATATCACAGCACTTCAAGGCCATGACTTCCAAAAGCTGTGCCTCCATTGCAGTTCCAAAGCAGGGGCACTCAGATCAATTACCTTGGGTTGCAGTTGACAATAGGTGCCTTTCGGCCCTTTTGAAACAACCCAATGAATCCAATGATGCCAAATGAATCCACATTGCGAATCATTGCGATACTAATCCGTGGGGTCTGAAATCAAGGCTGCCATCTCCAGCCACCCAAGTGGCTTGGGCTGGTCCCTATAGAGAATGGCTGTGCTCTGTCCATGTTTCTCGGCCGTATTCATTTTGCACGCAGAGGGGAAGTCCGGTGTCTCACACCAAGGGGACAACCAACCGACACTCCTCACACTCTCCGCAACCTCCGCACTCGCCACAATTTGGGAATCGTTTTTGATCCTTTTGGATCTTTTGGTTTTTTTACCCCGAGCCGCCTTGAGGAAGCTGGCCTGGTGGTTTTCTGGGATGCAGTTACTGGGTCGGAGGTGGCACGATTACCTGCCCACGAGGAGATAGTGGTGCTTTGTAAGTGCTTTGCATTGTTGAATGAGAAAAATATAGAATTGCTAGCTGCTAGATATGTCTAGAATCACATATATAGATTATAGATGTCATAGATCTTCTTTAAAAACCATGTTGGTTTGCACTTCGAATAGGGAGCGACGGACATGTGGTCCTCACCAATGCATTAACACGCATGAGATGATATACACTGGTTTAGTACACGGTGTATGTACACACACGCACATGTATGTATATCTATATCTATATCTATATCTATATCTATATCTATATCTATATCTATATCTATATCTATATCTATATCTATATCTATCTATCTATCTATATATATATATATATCTATATACTATGTATATATATATATATATACATGTATGTATACATGTTAGTGTGAAGTTTCACATCACACTCACACAAATAGCATGTCAGTGTACATGATTGAACTTGGCAATTATTTGGGCGAACGGAACCCATTGGAACTCCCATTGCGGCCCACGGCTTGTGTGTCTCCCACAGCGCAGGATGCCGTTTCCAAGATTGCCATCCCACATTCTGATGGCAGACTGCTGGCATCATGCGGGAGACAAGACATGGAGGCGGGACACTGGCCAACTGGACCTGTCTTTGATGGTCACCTCACAGTCAGAGGCCACTTAGCTGTACAGGGGATGAGGAGAAAGACTGCCCGACTAAGAATGAAGTCAGCATGGCCATCATGACCAGTGCAATTACTGTGCATCCAATCATTCAAGAATACTTCAAGAATGTTTATATAAGATGTTGAAGCGGAAAAAAGCATGTTGAAGTGCTTTGCTTGTGTCCAGAGCGTATCAAAAGATTCCGTAACTTTGAGCAGACCTGGCAGCGCAGGTGCGGCTTTGGTGTTTGGCAAGGCCAGAGAGTGATGACGAGGAGAGTGACTTTGATGACATGGGAGGCCCGTGGGGAGATGCGTAACATGCCAAAAGCATCCAAAAGCAATCATCGGACAGTCCATTTAACACCTTGGTGACATTTGGTGACATCCATTCTCGCAAATGTCTTTGCACAGAAGATGTGGACCACTTGGATTGAAGGCTTGTCAACATTTGTCAACTGCAAAAAAAAAAACGTAAAGCTTGGCTTTTGGGAGTGGGTGTGGGGTTCAATTCTCTTTGCAGGTGGTAAACCGACACCGGAGCTGATGCGGAACTTTACATGTGACCGCCCACTCAATTGCGTGGCAATTCGGCCATCGTTTCTCAGTGGCAGGTGGCTCTCAGCACAATATCCTGGTTTGCTGCACTGTTACACAGCAAGGGAGGAAACTCTTTGCCTTGTGAAGCAAACATTGTGATTTGTTTGGTAGACCCAGGCTTACTTTCCAGCAAGCAGCTGCAGAGGAGAATTTTTTTGTATCTTTCTGTCAGGGTATGTCAGGGTATATTGAATATGATATAAGTGTAACTAATCATGTGTAAATACTCTAGATGAGCTCAGGAAGCATTTTCTGATATTTTTTGATCAGGATGCCGAGGGCGGCAGCTGCATGTTGCTAGCAGGTGGTGGCCAGGATGCCAGAGATGTGGCCCTGGTTGGGGTACCTTAGACGGCATTAATGAAAAACAACATGTGACAAAATGTGATAAATGTGCTCCTGTGGGCCAAGAAATCAGAAGAAATCGATCCTATGCAAGATAATACAAGGCTGTGCCAGCCGACAGTTCATTTTGGATGGGTCACGGAGAATCGCACTTACATTCTGCTTGCATTCAGGCAGGAACTGATGTTGATCAGCCGTGGCCATAGCTTGAGACGCTTTGGTGTTCATTCGGTCGCTACCCCCTCCTGTCGTTTTACAGCTGCACTGACTGCAGATGGGGAATGTTGTGAAGAGATATCCACAGATACTCGTACCTGCAAGCAGCCAGAAGCATTCTTGAATTGCGAGGTTTGAGCCGATACCACTGAGATTTGCCCGCACTTCTACTGCAGATTCCGTGGTTCCCCTTGGCAACACGGCCGCAACATGCCGCAACTATCTGCAGACAAGACACAGATGGTTTCTTTCCAGCGAGGCTGTTCGCTAGATCCACTTGTGCTGTTCAATCATCTTCTATCCGTTCACCCGACTTCAACCGTGTCCAAGATCAATCAGACATCAGACAGGTTTGGAGCATTATCCTGCTGAAGGAGCGCGAAGGCCTCAGCCGGTGTAAGGGCCTGGAGCGCAGTCTGGGAAAGATTTTGAATTGACATTGCCGGCGACAGCGCTTAGAGGGGGCGTGATCTAGAGAGGTTTGGCGTATGTTCCGAAATTCACTGCCCCCGCAAAGGGTCAATCACAGCAAGACAACTAACTACGCGAAATAATTTGAAATAATATAGGACCGGCAAAGACATGTTGCGTGCAGAGCAGCCTCCAATGGGTATGTTCCACAGATCATTCGATAGCACATCAAGCGGAGCAGGTGATGCGTTGTGATCATTCGTAGGCACCTGCTGATAGAAACATATAAAAAAGGAAAGGAGAAAAAGATGAAAAAAGTTCCTGGTTTACCAAGGCAGCTTTGACCCGATTTGATGCCAAGGTGGGACCCCAAGAGCCGAAAAGGAGGCCATTTTGGCCCGAAACTCAGCCGTGTGTCTGTGACGTGCTACCTGAAGGTAAACACATTCATTTTGCACAACAATTTTGGCATCGCGTACTTTTTGTGCCCCTTCTTTCAAAAGGTACTTAGATTTAAGTTATTAAGTTGCTCAAGCTTTCCTCTCAGATTCTTAGCATACCGGAACCTGGTATGGTCAGTTTATGTTAGTTTCACTGAGGGCCTTTGCATGCTTTGGCCTTCAGTCCAGATGCTGCTTAGCCAAAATATGGGAGCCAAAGCTGGGAGTGATCGTGCATCGTGCACGCCTGGATTCACAGGGAACTTGCCATAATCCTGCACTCGTGGCGCACTGGCAGACTTTCGTGCATCCTTCGTACACAATCATGCCAGAGGTAACATCTCAGCTTGGAAGGCTACATTTGTTGGTGTTCTCCACGTGTTGCAGCGTGTTGCATGTATTTAGATGTGGACAAGGGATGATCTGCTGAGGCAAAGCTGTGTGCCAGTGGCTCTGAGGATGGAAATGTTAGGTTGCGAGAGCTGCTGTGATGTGCCTGCGGGGTGCAAAATCGTTTAGGTGATTGCCTTTGATCAGAGCATCTTCAATACAGCATAATACATCATAATACAGCATGATACAGCAAGCGTTTGAAGTTGACCCGCTTGTATTTGTGTGCCACATTTGCGAGCACACTGGTGTCGAACAAATAAGCCTAGCAGGCCTAGCAGGAGTTCTTTCGTTCTGACCATCACATCCGCCCGGCCTATCCTTGTTGACCTGGCTGCTTGGAATGGATTTGGAATGGAGCATTTCGGTTCATTTGCCGCATTTTTTGCTAGAAAAGCTCTACAGATGAGAACGCATTTGCGCCTAGACACGCACTTGAAGAAGACCAGGGGCAGGGTTGCACATATAGCGCTGTGGATGATGAGCACCAGCAAGATGCAACTGCACCTTGAAGTCACATTGTGACTGTGGATAATGCTCGCATTCTGAAGGTTATTTCAATGACATGGAGCCTTCAGCATGATATCCAGTAAAGAAGTCGACCGAGGCAAAACTGGACGTACCGCCGACGGCATTTCTGCAGCCCAATCTCCTAGTTACTATTATACATGATATATATATATAGATATACATATAACTCATATGATATTACTAGTATCTGATAATATCATACTATTATATAGTAATTATGTGATATTATATGTGATTATGTTGTTTGCGCCTTGCGCCTTCTGCCTTGTGCAATGTATGCTTCTTTGCCGAGTAATGCGCTGCTAGCAGCTCGATGCCAACCACATGAAAATATGCTTTGCGGAGACTTTGGCTTTGACGGCAGGTTGGGCCTTGCATCTGCAAAGGATCGCTTGCAAGGAGAGAAGATAGAGAAGGAAACGCTTTTGCTGCGTTTACAGTTGTATTCCGGACTGAGCCTGCGAAGCCTAGGCCAATTTGCTGCACCAGCATTCGCAGTGACCCTCTCAAGGCGCAGAAGAAGCTTACGGTGCCAAACTGCTGCAAGATGCACGAACCAGACGGATCCGTCTGAGGAACCGCGCGAATTTTTTGAAGTGGAATTGGAAACAGAGGAGCCGGAAGCAACAATGGAAATACTGTTTGGAATGGGTGCTATTTCCTCATCCTTCTGCGAGCAAGCGGAAAAGGCACAGAGATTCAGGGTGATTGCCCAATTTGATCGGGCCATCGACATTCCAAGATGCTCATCTATTCTCATGAGCGCACTGGATCTGTCAGAATTGCCTACTGTGAGGTCGAAAGGGCTTGGCCAAGGAACATGGATTGACCACTTTCCTTTGTGTGATGGATTTGAAGTTCGCCTGCCTTGTCACAAAGAGCGGGATTCAGGCAGAAGGATGAAAAGGACAGTCGTGTACCTGGAGGGCAGCACTGCCTTTGGTGCTGGTCAGGGTCTTGTTCCACTGATTCTACCTTCAATGGGTTCAAAGTGAAACGATTAAAACCGCGTCTGTAGTGTAGTGTTCTTGCCTTTTTGAGCCCTTCATGGGCTCGACTTGAAGAAACTCTGGTTGGTTGGTTGGTTGTGGTGCTTCCGTTGCAGACGGACAATGAAGCAATGTGGCTGACAGTATTTGAAGCATGATTGCGGAGCTCAGGTGACCACCCAACGACCAGGGGTGCTGCAGCATTCTTGAAAGACAATGTGTGTGCAGGTGCCGCTCTCAGGAACTTGGTGTGATTTCTAGATAATTCCACCGCATTCCACCCAAGCTTGGGTTTACCGCAATACCACTGGGGTGCTCAGGTGACAGGGTCCTAGACTACGGAACAGGATCAGGTGTGCTGGCTATTTGTGTCTTGAGCTGAGTGAAAGGATTGAATGATGCTCAGCATCAACATGTCACATCCAAATGCGGACACGCGGAAACTGAAACAACATGAAACTCTGCCTCGGAAGGGCTTGGCAAGAAACTTTTGCCGTGAGGCCGCTATGTGCAATGCAGAGCGAGTGCTTGGGCTCGACACTGACCCTGTCTCCATTGCTTCCGCTCAACGTAGTCTTTCCTTGAACAAAACCTTCGATGGCTTCGACCTCCAAGATACCGTCGAGTTTTTGACAGTACCTGAAGATCCAGATGACGCTTTACAATTTATGTCTTCACGGGCACTGCAGGACAGGTTCTGCGAGACACTCTCTTGAGTCATATCCAACTGCTGCCACTTGAGTCATTCCGTTTTGAGGGACCACCTTCCACCAAGAGCCAGTGTTGTGGCAATCTTCCCAAAAAACTCGCAAGAGCAGACGACCTGAACAAAAGACGTGAAAACATACAAAATTGAGGATTGATTGTGATTGATTGACAATTTCATCGCTGTTAGACTAGACGCGTTACACGCATTATACACCCTACATTTGATGTTTTTTTCATTTTTTTCTCCCAACCCCTGCCGCCCTGCCGCCCTGCCGCCCTGCCGTCCTGCCGCCCTGCCCCGAACTGCAGGATGACTACGTTGGCTTTGATGTCATAGTGGCGAACATCCTCTACGAGCCACTACTTCGCTTGGCTCGCACACTTGCTGCCGTGGCAGTGCCTGGTAGCAAACTGTGCCTCACTGGCTTGAGGAGCGGGCGAACCGAGCCAGCGCAAATTGAGAGCGCCGAGCACATCCAGAAGCTGAGCAAAGTCTACGAAGAATTCGGCTTTCAGAATTTCTGCAGCAACGAGCTGAGTGCTGGATGGTGTTTGCTAACAGCCGAGAAAAGACAGGTGCCTAAAGCGAATGTGCTTGTTGTTTCAATGCTAGACGGGTCAAGCTTTGGGATAGGTACTGTACCATACTTGCAGGAATTTACGGGATGTGATAGGGTGATATAGCGATCGAGTTCAGATTTTAAATTTGGGTCAAGCTTTCTTTGCAAATTAGGGCTGCAGCATTGTCAGCACGCGTGTTGTGCTCCGACTGACTGGACTTTGAATTGCCTTGTGCCTGTGCAGTTTCAGGTTCGAAGTCATGTGGTTGTCAGTTCTTTCTTAGGTAGGGCAGGTAGGGATTTCCGGCGTTTCTACTAGCGCTATGAAACCAAACAAACATAGCCGTGGCGTCGGGTCTTTGAGCTGCTTTAAGCAGATCATTTTCCCAATGGAGCCTGCACCCATGCAGTCAACAATTCAAGCTGACTTCATTCGCCATGCTCACTTTGAACCAACCAAGATGGCGGTGAAGGACACGTCTTCCATTTTGACCAAGGATCAGGTAGAGGGAAAATTTCAGGGCCTCACCTGCTATGTGGAAGATTACGCAAAGAAGTCAAGTATGTGCCGCTCAACACCCTTGAGAATCACTGCTGTCCCTGTCTATTCCCGACATTTCCTGCAACATGCAGGAAGCGTGGCACAATGTGACAAATTTGCCACAACTTATGGCGAGCACTTTGCCCGTCGGGAGCCCAACGATGACAGCAAGGGGCGTACCCTTGACAGCCATTCCTCGTCTCTCGGACCCAGGGGCAAACGCTTCGAAGGGCAGTCAAGCTATGCCCGAGAGTTTAACAAACCTGAGATCATTGCCTCAGAAGCTACCAGAACAGGTGGTGACAATCAGTCTACCCTGACAGATGCTGCAAGAGCTTGCATTTTTGACAGCCAAAGTATCTACCAGGACTCCTTCCTGAAACATAGGATGCCAGGAAAGCAAGAAAATCTTAAACCACTGGGGGCATTGCATGGAGGACAAGCCTTTAGTGGCGCATCGGAGTACAAATCAGTCTTCACCACCTGGCCACGCCTTGAAAAATGGAGATATTGATGCGCAATCCCAAGATGGCGATGGTGACACAGCAGACTAGACCCTGCGTTCACAAAACTTCTCAAACCTGTTCGTCAAAGCCGAAAGACATCGGAAGGCAACGTCTTTCATTTCACAAAGTGTTTCACTTCTCGAGCCCCAAACCTGAGGCAACCGTGCATGCAAAATCGTGAGTTGTTGCCTCTTGAGATCAGACTGCATCGGCAACCTGTTGAGTGTGGATCTACAATCTACGTGTGTCTGTTTTGAAAACACAAAGAAGTAGGTCAGGGAACTGGAAGCAACTCTCCTCACAACATTCTACATCATTCTACACATTTCTATAAACACCATTGCTGACACATGCTGACACTCCGCGAAAAGTTGAGCCTTTGAGATCGTTTGAGGCTCAAGGGGCCGACAGGCATAGCTGTGGCATAGCTGTGGCATAGCTCAGCAGCTTGGCAATTCGGTTGCGAACGGACCACCTCTGGAAATGCCATGCAAATGCCATGCCCTTCTCGGTGAAGGCACTGAAGTGAAGAAGTGTGAAGCGGGGATACAAAATGGTACAACGTTCCCATGGGCATTTTCATTGCCACGAATCATGAATCATGAATCATGAAATGAAACTGTGAAACATGGTACATGGCAGCCTTGGTGGCACACGTCGAGACGCTTGCCGGAGAAAGAGATAGAGATAGCGAGAGAGGGGATTAGAGTCGAGAATCTGTGCATATTTGGTTGTCATATGTTGTATGCCAATTCAATATATTCAATCTAATATATCATATATTATATCATATTATATCATCATATATCTAATGCATGTGTAGGCTGCAGGATTGTGCAGGACAATTCATGCCATGCCCCATGCTCCATGCTGCCGCAGCTCCGGCTCACAGTGGCCTCCACCTTCTACAACTCATGGAGGTGAGTGGCCAGAGGAAGCTTCCACGCTAGCGGTGCGGAGACATGGGCCAGGCTGGCGTGACGAGTGTGACGAGTGTGACGAGCCGGTGTATGGAGAGACTTCCCGACACTTGCACGGTGCAGGATCACGATCTTCACTCATCTTCCGTGTGGAAGAAGGACAGAGGAGAAAGAGAGGAAGAGCTCAGAGTGGAACGTGCCAAAAGCAATGTTGTTCTACCTGGGAGTGAGGAGTTCACCAAGATCAGAGTGGTCTCACGCCCAAGCTATCCCAAACTTATGGACAGCCTGGGCCAAATTGCAGTTGGTGCAGACAGAGTAGTTTTCAAGTTGGACCTGCACAATGAGCTTGCTCGAAGGGAAAACCTGAAGAACTACTTTGAGCTATGCACTGACAATCGCAGACTACAGGTCACAACGTCTTGCTTTGCAGCTTGGCGGAAGAGCAAGAAGCTCAATGGCTTTGCAAAGGTGATTCCGGTTGCAAAAGAGACCGACGGATCTGACCTAGATGAAGACTTTAGGCCAGTCCGGGTTTTCTTTTTTGACGACAACTTGGAGTGGGGCGGCCGCGAGGACAGCCCGGGCATTTGCAACTTGAGGGATGTGGCAACAGGCAAATTTGTCAATTTTGCTGAAGGCCAAAACGGATTCGTTCAGGAAAGGTTCGCTCGTCACACAATCGTGCAACATAGCACGCTGTGGCGGGCAGTCCTTGTCAAGGCAAACATATTGGATGCCATAGAAGACCAGGAGTATTTCGCCAGGTTGATCAATCAGTTTTCCAACCCATCAGACAGACTGGTCGTTTTCATGGACGTGAATGCCACCATTGTGTGCAGTGACACAGTTCAGGGAAAGGACCTCTCTGTCACACTGCTTGGCACCATGTTTGAACTCCTGGAATTCAAACCCAAGTCCCTTCCCTGCGATCTCCAGTGGGGGACTCTAAACCAAATCCGAGTGGACAAGGTCAAGACCCTGAAGGGGCTGATCAAAGACATGACACTCGACGACCACGAAGCCTACACTCGATTTTGGGCTGAGAAGACGTGCTGGGACTTTCTGGCACATGTTCTACCCAAGGGAGAAGTTCGCTGGGTCACTGGCACAGAGACAATGACTGTGAAGTCAGTCCGAGATCTCTTCATGTCTTACCTCGAAGCCGTCCCTGGCGCTCTAGATGAAGATGGTATCACCAAGAGTTGGTTTCATTTGTACTCTTCAAAGTTGCATGAGCGGCACTCAACCGTTCTCAACTCCTTCGGAGTTGACACCAGGAAAGTGACGCTAGCTACCATCTCAGAAGAGAGAGATCTCCTCCACATAGCCATCAACCATGAGATGTGGGATGAGCGGGATGTAAAGAAATTTGCCGATCAGTTTCATTAGCGCTTCCATCTGTTGGCAGTGCTGGCATTCGGCCTCGGCCGGAAGTCCTGGCGAGTGGATGGGTTGGCTTTCATGATGCTTTCATGTATCAATTGCCGTCAGGACCATCAACTATCTTCACTTTTGGAGACTAACTAAATTCTTCCCACAATATTCGTTATCAAACTGTAAGCCAAACGTGAACGAAAGCCAACCTAAAGCACTGCATTCTGCGATGGTCCCAGAACTTTCTTGATCAGCACCTCTGAACCTAGAGCATAGTATAATTGCACATAACTTCATCCAATACAGTAGCCGACCGAGCGACCCAGAGAAAACATGAAATTGATTGAAATTGTACCTTGTGGCTCATGTAAAAGAGCCGGTTGAGCTGTCGAGCCCAGTGATTGTCAAGAAGTTCGAAGTTTGTCGAGAGCAGCGGAGCTGCATCTCTTTGAGCACCCACAAAGCACAGAAAGCACAGCAAAAAATACAGGTTCACCAAATGGTGAATTAGATGCCCTGTGCATGTGAACTGAGAGCCTTTCGTGAGAAGCAAAAATCGGTGTGCATTGCGAAGATGACACATGTGTTGGATTTGCGTGATTTGCGTACTTCATTTACCGAAGCGCATTGTTTCGTATAATACTGTATGCGTCATCATAGTTGAAGGGTCTTGAAGCTTGAGCAAGTTGAGCAGTGGTGGGAGGCAATTGGGCGCTGTTTGCTTGACTTTCTTGTGAAATCTTTCAGGCTAGTCGAGTGCTTTGCCTAAAGTCAGCGGAAAAAGTGCAGTCTTATTCACCAGTCAGCGAGAGTGGAGTGGAATAGTGGAAGGCTCTTTGCAATACACGTGAATTTATGAGAGGAGCCTGTGCCTGTGCATACTAAACGGCTGGATATGGTGAAGAGACGCTGATGGTGACTGACTTGATCTGTTGCTACCTAGGCACCCAGAGGCTCAAGGATTGTCAGACAATGGCAGACACACATGCACCAAGGTCGCCGCATTCGCACACTCACACGTCAGGAAGAATAATATTTCATAATATTTCATCTTATTTCCACAAGTCATCAAGTCATCATCGTGCCTTCTCCCTTCAAACTCTATTTTTCTTTCCTTCAGGAGCACAAGCGCGTGCCTGAAGAGTACAGTTCCCGACTCCTGGATGGAAAGACACACGTTCCATGCCCAGATTGTCCATAGTGGAAAATTGAGCTCACTGATGCCAGGCTTCTTCTGGTTGGTTTGCCAATTTTTTGTTTGTCCTTCACCATGCCGACACGTAAGTACACACACACACATGTGATCACATACGTACGTACAAGTATACAACACAAATAAATGCATAGGTATACATATCACACACAGTCTGAAGGCGATGAAGAGAGAGAGAGAGAGGGAGAGACATATCAATATCACATCGTATCACACACACACACACACCCACACACACACCCACACACACACCCACACACACATACACACATATAACTCACATATATATACACATATATACTCACACACACACATATATATTTATATGCAAAGTGCGTGTAGATATAGACATGTATATATAATATTCATACATATGCACACACACACACACACTCACGCACACGCAAATCATGGCTGATTTTAAGACTCAACAAGAATTGCTGCTGCGAAACCGACGGAAGCGGAAACAATTGCCATGGTTTGGAGCTGAAGCCTTGAAGTGCCAGATCTGTTTCTTTGGGGCCAGGGCTCCACAGGTGATATCATCCATCGGTGTTCAATGACTGCAAGGGGCGGTAACAAAGAGAGGACTGCAATCAACACGCAGGTCCCCAAGGTCCCCAAGGTCTCCAAGGACCGCAGCAAAGCAAGCGTACCAATAGCCTCTCGGGTCTCTGAGAAGGGTGGTGAAACAAAGAGGTTGCGCAAAGACGCAGCCGATGCTGGCGCCTTTTGGCACTCGATGGACACTGAGCCTGGCGCTTGGATAGATGTGCTGAAGGAGAATGGTGAGCTAGAGCTGCCGGACCTTTCAGAAAGCAAACATTTGGCCAACAAAGCCCCGCAAATCATGAAACTAACTGGTGCATCTCAGCTGCTGCTGAAGGAAAAGAGGATTCTTGTTCATGGTGGTTCTGCTTTTAAATCGCGCGTTGCCAAGTATGTGAACATCATCCTGAACAAAGTCGTGCCAGAAGACTACGCTGACAACGATTTCTTAAGAGTTTATGTGTCAGAACACTTTGCGGAAGGTTTGGCAGAGGACAGTGTTGTGGAGGTAGAACAAGCTGAAGGCGTCATCGTTGTAATTGAGAAGCCATCCCCTCAGAAGTCATCTCATAAATCAATGGCTTTGCTGCCTGGAGATTTGGTGGAGGTAGAGACTCAACCTGGAGTGTGGGGAAGCATGGCCAAAGTGATGCAAGCTACAGAAACTTCCCTCACGATTCGACACAGCCATGACCAGCGCGAAGAGGAGATTGTCCTTTCTCGGGTCCGGCGTGCCAGGTCCATTGCAATCTTTGGCCCTCGCAGATTGGCAGCTGCTATGAAGATCGTTGCAGCATTTGAGGAAGAGTCAATTGGAGCCCTTGGAGCTTTGCATGACAATCCGTACTTCCAAGGGCAACGGTTGGGTGTGATCTCTGAGGAGCTCCCGGTGAAAGCCGACGTCGTTCAGAGGTTGCAAAAGAGCCCTTTCCTGAAGCAGATCATGCTTGCCACAGGCTCTAGCATACGCTTTTTCATGAAACCAGCTGGAACTGAAGCAGGAAAGTCCCGCAAGCGCTCTGTCCCTTGTGTTCTGGCAGGGGGGAGCCTAGAAGAGCGCTGGAGAGGCTTGCAGGGCGTGAAAATCATCGCCCTAGGAATGGAAGAAAAAAGACATCCGACTTTGCCTCCCGCATTGCTTGGGGATGCTCGACGGGTGAGCATTCCGAACGATATGGTCTCAGTGGTCGTGGGCAAACGAATGGAGTCGTTGCTGGAGCTCATGAAATCAACCAACACAGCGCCAAGCTTGCAATGAGTATGCTGTGACGGCACTGTGACGTAAGGTAACGCGCACGCAATGTATTCCAAAAATGATATGCCTTATTATATATCTTATAATATAGCCTATGTATATACATTGCGGATTAATGACAAGCAACCTGATGTGGCAGTTTAGTGTGGTGTTCCAATGTCTAGTGACAACGCCCTCCACGCGCACCATGGTAGCAGAGATACGCGCAGACACACAATCACATGCAATATCACGCAATGCTTGACGCAACGCAGTGTTACGCCATGTGATGTGATTCCAGACGGATTAGACGCCTTAGGTGGCACGACCTCGCATTGGTCGGAAGAAGGGGCGGAGTTTAGAGTGTAAAAGAATACTAGCCTCAGAGTTGGCAACAAAATACATCTAAATGCAGTGCACTTTGACTTGATGTGATTTGCTCGCATGTCATGGAGTATAATAATGTATAATCAAAATAATGAGAGAGAAGTGCAGACAATTGTTGCCATGCAACGTGATGTGCATGTTTCCATCACACCATGACATTTTGGCTGCATAGTGGAATCACATGAGATATGGGGGAATGTCTGCACATGTATGCGTATGCATGCATTGATGTGTGAATTGATGCATGCTGCCATTATTTGCGTTCTTGGATGTTGTTCCATTTCCTTTGTTCTGCTTTGTCTGGAGCGTTCATTGCCCAAACGTCCTTGAAATTGGCACCGACCTCAACAAAATTTAGGATGCTCAGATGTACGTTGTGAACCTATTCAGAGACACTGGTGTATCACATGTGAAACTACTGGGAACATGCGTGATTCTACGACTCTTATTGCCAGAATTGCAGCAGTGAGGTAATAGTTCCGTTGAGAGAGAAAGCGGAAGACAAGGACATGTTGTTCGAAATGATCCTGGAAGACACCGGGTCGGAACAAAAGACCTGTGAGATTGCCATCCTTGGTGAACCCAGCGCGCAAGCCTTGGCAGAAGTCAAGGTGAGATCAATCGTGGAGAAGCATCACCCTGGCTTTGCTGAGAAGGAAGCTTGGCACGCAAGCTTTGCCAGCTTTGCGTGTTTGCATTTCAGATTCAAGATTGAAGAGGATTGAATTAATTGAATTCGGTATTTGTTTGCTATCGCATTTGTAGATGCATTTCTTTTACGGCTTCTGTACGTATGCTTTTACATTCTGTGACGCAAAACAAATCTTGCATCACTGGTTTTGCAGTGCAGTTCTGGCACTCTGACAGTGAACATTTGGCACCAGCCCCCACCTTTGGCCCAGGACATGAACTTCAACAACCAGGCATTTAACTCATTTTGATGCTTGCGCTTGCAAACGATGCCTTTTGCTGAACTTGGACATTCTTGTCGCAGAATCCACCTCAGAAAAACTGTAATTTCAAGCAATGCAGGGTGCATCGCCAAAAAGATCAAAAACACAGAGTTCCCCCAGCTCCTCCGTTAAATGACGTCCAAGAGAGGCTTTTGCTCCACCTCCCCTATGTAATTTAGTATAATAAATTATGTAATCTAATTTTAATTTCGACATTAATTGTGATTGAATGTTGGCTTTTTGCGACCTGACTTCAGCCCTCGTCCTGGAATTCTTGATCATTATTGAAAGCTATTGAAAGCTAAACAGTGTTCCTTTTTGATCCTTGAGCAACTTCAGTCTGCCAGGCCGCAGCTGGCTTTGGCGTTGAAACCATGCTTCTGGAAAGTGAACTTGAACTTATCGAGCCTCAGTTGCATGATGGCACGCCGACCACACCTGTTTGCAAGCCTTTTGCTGGCTTTTCTGTTGGAGATTCATGAGTTCCCTTTGCCCAAGCCCAATTTCTTCTCCGATCACCGCTCTTCCCCGGGAGCCAGGAAAGTCGGATCGACCTCGCAAAGCAGTTCCTGAGCTCGCAGGGTATGAACCGGACACTTAATGGAAGGAATGGCCTTTTGGCGACGTGCTCCTTGCTGTGTTAAGAGACTGAGAGATGGCTAAGATTCACTAAAGGTAATTCGGACATACAGAAAAGGTAGTGAAATTGTATGTGTGGTGCTCAGCTCCTGAGAGTAACTTGAAATCCTTGTCATTCATGTTTGTTTAGTCAGCTTGTCATGCTCCGAGGCTGACAGGAGCTACGGGCTGTTCAGTGGAAATTGCTGCCAGCCGGGCTTTCATTGCGGGCATGAAGACTGCCAGAGCACTTTGCCAAGAGTACATTTGCTGGGTGTTTTGGTTGCAATCTATTGCCCGATCAGACCCTATACTGCTGATAGTTCATACATGTTTATTGTTCATACCGCGAGATTCCAACCAGACCTCTGTTCTCGAAAGTCGTGCTTTTCGTGTTGTGTGACGATTTGCCCAACTCTTCCTCTCTCTCCTCGTGTTTCTTCCATTCCTGTTCTCTTTGTTTCTGCACTTTCCGTACCTGTGCGTACCTTCCTCAGGATCATTTTCTGGGCAAATGGGGGCAAACCATCAGGGCGTGAGCGAATTAATCTGCTCAGAACTATTTGGTGTTTGGGGAGACACAAGTATGTAATTAGTCGTAATTAGTCGTAACTATCGAATTGTTTGAAAAGCTCAGTTTGTTGCGGCATTTCCGTCGCCCAGGTCAACAATGGCTTGCAGTCTCATGTTCCTGGCCTCAAACGGCCGGACACGGTGATCAGGTGCAAGGCCTTGTGGGGACATTGTGTTCCAAGATGTTCCAAGCCGTGCTTGAAGAAAGACTAAGAAAGTCATGACATTTAATGGACTATGGGAATGACTATGGCAATGGCCATGGCAATGACTATGGCAAGATATGGCAAGTCTGGAAGCAGCTGAAACCTCCAAGTGTGCCACGATGTGCGACGCACTGCGGTTCCGCCAGGTTGATCCTGAGCTGATGGACTTGCCCTGGTTGCAACAGCAGCTGGCAAGACTGGCCATAGAGAAGAGTACCGTCGCCAGAGTGCCTAGTTGGGCTGCATTGGTTTGCAAAAATATGTCAGATAATGCTTGATATGTTGGGTAAATTGTAGCTTGAGGTCGAACCTGGCAAAACAGGAAAAGAATTCAATCATTGAAGAGGAGCTTCTGGAAACGTAATGCATTGGTATTTGTTGACTTGGTACCTTCCATCCTGTCATCTGTGAGATTCAATGATGTTCAACAGTATTCAGGTCTTCTGGGACATAGAAGAAGGCCGGTTGCCTGTGCAACATTTCCTCATGTCTTCACGTGAAACATGAACTGGTTGCTCATTTGGTCAGGTGACACTTCAAGGCGGCTAATCTTTGCAGGAACAGTCATTGCAGTGAGTCCAGGCGGAGTTCTGAGTCAGAGTCAGAGGTTTTCAGATTGAAGCAAGTTATCTATCGGGTGCTATTGGGTTCATGGCGCGGTCGCTGCTAACAAAGACCTGTTGACAAGGTGTTGTTGCAGGGCTGCTTGATAAAGCTGACGCATTGATCAGCAAAGCGGGAGAATACAAGGACCTGGACACGTATTAGAGAGCCTGGCCAGTCAGCGATGGACAAGGATCATTGTAGCCATGGCTGGTGCATTCTCGTCGATCATTCGTTATGACCCCTCAAACTTTCTTCAACCCACGTCTTAAGACCAAACAACAAAAAGAAGCTACTGTAGATATCTGTAGATAACATTGTTTGATATTGCCTTTGCGGATGGAAATGCTTCTGTTCCAAGAAGTGCCCGTAAGAGGATTTATCCACCTTTTTCAATGCTCCCTTGCTTTTGTTGGGAAGTGAGTTTCACAGCATAGAGCCATGTCGGAGCAATCTACCTAAGGCGGTTGGCTTTTCCGTCGGCTCTTGGGTAGGAAGCACTTGGATGGGTAGACTGGATGAGAAAATGATGGAGGTTTGTTTGTCTTCTGCGGAGCTCATTGAAGAGCAATGATGAACAAAGGCGGTGGCTTATTCTTAGTGAAAATAGACCAGATGGAGGGAAACCTTTAACGTGTGAGAGACATTATGAAACAGAACAGCGAGAAGCCAGTTACAAAGCTCGTTTGAATACCAACATTATTTGGCTTGGTTTGTTACCAATTTTGAGTCTAGGGCGTCCACAGCTTCTGAATCCTGTGACGCAGTGGTGAGAATCTGACATCCAGGAGAAGAAGTTGTCGTTTGAAGAATGCTGTGAGGCAAGTCAAGCCTGTCATTATCCATTCTGTTCAAGTTCCTGTAGTGGCCAAGACGCTAGAGATCGCTCAGGTCCAGTTATTTTGAGCTCAATTCAGAGAGAGCATTGCTTTGCTGGGCTGATTTACGCAATATTGGTTTTATTGACAGTCACCACCGCTGTTCAACACTTGTATTACTGATTGGAGTGGCTAAACCATTGAACATATAACATTTTCACTGGCCAATGGAAGAGGCAAGGCAAGATCAATCATGGCGAGTAGTCTCACATAGTCTAGCTAAATCTATATATCAGATATCAATCGTTATCAATGCATATCCAAGTCAAGGTACCTTGTAAAGCCATGTGTAATTTACTGTACAACAGTTGTACGGCCTGTGCTGATGTAGCTCCATGAGATCTCATTTGGAAGGCTGACAAAGCTGCAAGAAAAGAACAAGCAAAGGAAGTGCAGGGGCTCTTTCAATCGAACCGCTTCCAGGCAGAGCGATAGGGGCGGCGGCGAGATGCTTGCAAGTAGGAGAGTGCATGAAATGGGTTTTGTTCTGTTTTGCTGACTGATATGTGAATCATTCTTTTCGCTGCCATTCCTTGTTGCATGAATCCAGGACAATTTTGACAAGGCTCAAAATGTTGAAAACGTCAAGGGCAAATATGCGCTGGATGTTGACTCCCATTCCATGTGGAACTACATACTGGTGCAGAGTAATTACCAAAGCTCATGTGCATACTGTTCAGCGAGCGACGTATGATACGGCGTGTTGTCGGTGCATTTTGAATCATATGTGTTGCAGGAATTAATGATTTTGTGTTCGAGAAGAACCACATGAGATGTACGGTTGGAAATCTCGCTCCTCGAATATCCTCTAATCCGTTTTTTCTTTTTGGGGAAGCCAGAACCTGGTATGTTACGATATGTTACGATTCAAAAATTCCAGAAGCTGGGGGCCTGCTGGAAGGAGGCCTGGTGGGAGCAACACCGATAAAAATCAACAAAAATAACCAAATAACTGTATAAGGAAGAAGTAAATCCACATCACATCAAGAACACATCAAATACACAATGTCCAGAAACCGTAAGCAAGGGAAACAGAACAGAGATTTAGAAACATGCTGTGGTAGTATCATCATTCTTTTGTGATGATATTGGTCTGCAATTGAAGGTAATACTGTTCAAAATATTATCCGTCCCTGCACGGCTGGACAAGATTTCTTACATTTATTCATTATTATTAATCATTTATTTGATTATTTTTATGCTTCAAATTTATTTAGAATATTTTTTTTAATATCCTTTTATTTCCTTCTAATATTCAAATCATATTAACAACCCCCTTAAATATTAAAAAACAAATATAAAAAAAATTGAAACCATATATTATTCTTCGGGACTTTGGACATTAAATTTTACAGAAAAAAAATATACATATGAAAAAATCAAACATATAATATTCTATTTATTATTTAATATATATATATATATATTCTTGGATATTTTCTATTTATTATTTAGTTATATATATATATATATTTATTTATATTTTTAGATCTATATTATATATATTTTATTAATTTCCTAATTAATATATTTATTAAGGATTTTTTATAAATTGTGGTTGAATTAGGATATTTATTTTGATTTATTTATTTTGATATATAAAAAATTTATTTTACAATATATATATATATTTTGATTATCAGAGGAAATTTCGTAGAGAAACTCCGAGATACGGATGGTTTTTATTCTAGTAGTCCAAAGATTATAGTGTTAGGTGGGCACCTGCGATTCACCACATTAATAATTTACTACATTAACAATTCACCACATAAACAATTTACCACATTAACAATTCACCACATTAACAATTCACCACATTAACAATTCACCACATTAACAATTTACTACATTAACAATTCACCACATTAACAATTCACCACATTAACAATTCACCACATTAATAATTCACCACATTAACAATTTAAACCATTAACAATTCACCACATTAACAAATTCACCACATTAACAAATTCACCACATTAACAATTCACCACATTAACAATTCACCACATTAACAACTCACTCTATTGACAATTCACTCCATTGACAATTCACCACATTAACAATTCAGCACATTAACAATTCAGCATATTAACAATTTACCACATTAACAATTCACCACATTAACAATTCACCACATTAACAATTCACCACATCAACAATTCACCACATCAACAATTCACCACATTGATAATTTACCACATTAACGATTCACCACATTAACAATTTACCACATTAACAATTCAACACATTAACAATTCACCACATTAACAATTCACCTCATTAGCCCAAACATCATTGTGTCAGGTGGGCACTTGCCTGAAGAAATCACTAAGTCACCAAGATCATTGTGTGAGGTAGGCACTTGCCTGAAGAGATTATCAAGTCACAAAGATCATTGTGTCAGGTGATTTTTACGTGAAAAGATAATAATTTACTTATATTTTGTAAGCATGAATTTGTAGTTTGTATTGGAACGACTACATGAAGGATGAGATTTGTTTTGTGTGTCCTGTTGTGCTTTGCGTATTGGAATCGCTGCTCTTAGGCAAGGTCCTGGGTAGCACTGCTGCGTTTTGCTTGCGTTTTGTAAGCAGGTGTCTGCAGTTTGTATTGGAACGGCTCTTCGTATATGAAGGATGAGATTTGAATGTTAGGATTTGCACGAAACATTGTGTTTTTTCGGGTAAACGGAGGTTGCGTTGCGGTGAAAAGTTTGGTCGCGCGCGTGACGGGCTTAGGCGTCGTCGTTTTTGCTCGGATCTACTCGAACGGCGTTGGCAATGTGAATAAGTATCTCAAGGTTATTTTGTTATTCTGTTGTTGACGCTGTGTTATTGTCTTTTGCATGTCTTGTTGTACTTTGCGCATTGGAATTGCTGCTTGTAGGCAAGGTCCTGGGTAGCTTTGTATTGCATTTTGCTTGTGTTTCGTAAGCATGTGAGAAGGATGAAATCTGAATGTTAGGATTTGCACGAAGCATTGTGTTTTTTCGGGACAACGGAGGTTGCGTTGCGGTGAAAAGTTTGGTCGCGCGCGCGATGGGCTTAGGCATCGTCGTATATGCTCGGATTTATCTCGAACGGCGCTGGCAATGGGAATAAGTGTCTTAAGGTCGCTTTGTTGTTCTGCTGTTGACGTTGTGCTATTGTCTTTTGCGTGTCCTGTTGTGCTTTACGCATTGGAATTGTTGCTTTCAGGCAAGGTCCTGGGCAGTATTGTGTTGCATTTTGCTTGTGTTTTGCAAGCATGTGCGTGCAATTTGCATTGGAAATATTAGATCAAGGATGAGATTTTTGCGTTGCGGTGAAAAGTTGGCTCGCGCGCGCGACGGGCTTAGGCGTCGTCGTTTACGCTCGGATCTATCTCGAACGGCGCTGGCAATGGGAATAAGTATCTCAAGGTTATTTTGTTATTCTGCTGTTGACGCTGTGCTATTGGGTTTTGCATATTCTGTTGCGCTTTGCGCATTGGAATTGCTGCTTGCAGGCAAGGTCCTGGGTAGCACTGTGTTGTGTTTTGCTTGTATTTTGCAAGTATGTCTCTGTAGTTTGCATTGGAACGGCTACATGAAGGATGAAATTTGAATGTTAGGATTTGTACGAAACATTGTTTTTTTTCGGGTAAACGGAGGTTGCGTTGCGGTGAAAAGTTTGGTCGCGCGTGCGACGGGCTTAGGTGTCGTCGAATAGGCTCGGATCTATCTCGAACGGCGCTGGCAATGGGAATAAGTGTTTCAAGGTCACTTTGTTGTTCTGCTGTTGACGCTGTGCTATTGTCTTTCGCATGTCCTGTTGTGCTTTGCGCATTGGAATTGCTGCTTGCAGGCAAGTTCCTGGGTAGCACTATATTGGATTTTGCTTGCGTTTTGCTTGTGTTTTGCAAGCATGTCTGCGCAATTTGCATTGGAATTGCTATATCAAGGATGAGATCTGGTATCCGGCGTGCGTAGTTCCATTGTATTTTGTATCTCCGTGTCTGCAAATCGCATTGTAATGCCTGCGTCAAGGTTCCTTGGTGCCACGGCTGCGTGCGGAATAGTATTGTGTTTTGCAGCTGGACCTCGTAAATCGTATTGGAATGGCTGCATCCAGGCTGCGAAGGAGAATTGTCAGCAGATCTTCTCCATTTTGGAGCTGGTGATTTTNCTCGTAAATCGTATTGGAATGGCTGCATCCAGGCTGCGAAGGAGAATTGTCAGCAGATCTTCTCCATTTTGGAGCTGGTGATTTTCCTATTAAAATTCTCATTAAAAAGTCTTCAAAATCGTATTTTTTTAGGCTTTGGCATCGAGATTCGGTTTTGGAGCTGCAATTTCTGGTAGCGATGTACGTAGTTCTATTGTGTTTTGCAATTCATTGCTTGCGAGTCGCATTGTAATGGCTGCGTCAAGGTTCCTTGGCACCACGACTATGTGCGTAATATTATTGTATATTGCAGTTGGACCTCGTAAATCGTATTGGAATGGCTGCATCCAAGCTGCGAAGGGGAATTGTCAGCAGGTTTTTTCCATTTTGGGGCTGGTGATATCTTATTAAAATTCTTATTAAAAAGTCTTCAAAATCGTATTTTTTTTTGGTTTTGGCGTTGAGATTCGGTTTTGGAGCTGCAATTTCTGGTAGCGATGTGCGTAGTTCTATTGTGTTTTGCAATTCAATGTTTGCGAATCGCATTGTCATGGCTGCGTCAAGGCTCCTTGGTACACGGCTGCATGCGTAATACTATTTTATTTTGCAGCTGGACCTCGTAAATCGTATTGGAATGGCTGCATCCAGGCTGCGAAGGAGAATTGTCAGCAGATCTTCTCCATTTTGGAGCTGGTGATTTTNCTCGTAAATCGTATTGGAATGGCTGCATCCAGGCTGCGAAGGAGAATTGTCAGCAGATCTTCTCCATTTTGGAGCTGGTGATTTTCCTATTAAAATTCTTATTCAAAAATCTTCAAAATCGTTTTTTTTGGGCTTTGGCGTCGAGATCCGGTTTTGGAGGTGCAATTTCTGGCAAAATATTGTGTAAAGATTTCTTTGTGTAAAAGCCTCTGTGTGTAAAATCTTATTTGTATTTGTTTGTGTCAAAGCTTCTGTGTGTAATAGCTTCTCTGTGGGTAAAAGCTTCTCGGTGTAAAGGCTTGTTTGCGTTAAAGCTTCTCTGTGTAAAACCTTCTCTGCGCAAAAACTTCTTTGTGTAAAAGCTTCACTGTGTAAAAGCTCCTTTGTATTAAAGTTTTCTCTGTGTCAAAGCTTCTGTGGCAAAGCAGCGATATCCTTCTTCCGGTCGAGCGTGGCAATAGTATTGCGGCGAATGTGATTAGCCGCAGGTTGCCTGAAGAACGAGTGTGTGTCTGTGCTGACCGCGCAAAGCATCCGACCTTGTAGGCAGTAGTAGGCAGTCGGCACAGGGACTGGGTCACAGCCATGGATTAGTGAACTTGCTCATGCAAGCATACTGTCGCGGTGAGTATGATTAACGGCTAGTTTCCCTCAGAGCAAGAGCGTAGCAGTAGCATTGCGGCGAAGCTGATCAGCCGCAGGTTGCCTGGAGAACGAGCGTGTATTTGTGCTGTCCGCGCAAGGCATCCGATCTTTTAGGCACTAGTATACAGTCGGCACAGGGACTCGGTCACAGCCATGGATTGTTGTGAAATAGAATAAGGGTAACGAATAATAATTCCCTCCAAAATGATTTTGAAAGAATATAATTTTGTGGTTCTGATGGATTGTTGGCTTGTTCCTGTTGTCGTAGTAGTAGTAGTAGTAGTAGTAGGAAGCAATGAGTCATAGGAAGCAATGACTTTGCAGCAGCTCAGCAGAGAATGTACGAGGCCAGAGGAGGTAGTTACAGCCAGGAAACAATTAAATGTCTAGAAGCGACGGCATCACAATAAAGTGTGGTATAATCCATTACATCTTTTGTTTTGACAGTGATGAAATGAAGATGTTTAATTGGATTGTTTCCTGGCAAAGCAGCAATATCTTTCTTCTGGTAAAACGCAGCAAGAGCATTGCGGCGAATGCGATTAGCCGCTGGTTGTTCTATGCAATACATATCCTGTCGACGGTGTTCGTGTGTGGGAAAATGAAATGCTGCTGTTTGTCATAGAAACATGGAACGAGACGCTGTCTGTGAGTCAAAGGTTGCTGAGTCTAGACGATTCTTTGTGTAAAGGCTTCTGGGTGTGAGAGTTTCTCTGTATGTACAGGTTCTCTGTGTGTCAAAGCTTCTTTGTGTAAAGACTTCTTTGTGAAAGAGCATCTCTGTATGAAAGTTTCCGTGTGTAAAGAGTTCCAAGTGCAAAAATTTCGTTATGTAAAGATTTCTTTCAGAAGAATTGGGATGAGAAGAGTAGTGAAGAGCTTAGGAACCTGAATTGAGAAAAAAGGAGAAAAGGAGATGAAATGAAATGAGATGAGATGGAATGCAAGGGACCATGTCCGAGAATAGCTGCACCTGAGAATGGTTAAATGAACAGAGAAGAGATGAAACAAGCTCAGATGACATTTGAGGAGATGAGAACAGTTGTGAGCTGAAAAAGAGTTGGCAAAGGAAGAGAGGATATGAGATGACGTGAAATGAGATTAAATGAGATGAAAGGAGATGAAAGGAGATGAAAGGAAAGATATTGAGAAAATACGATATGAAATGAGATGAGATGACATGCAATGGACCATATCCGAGAATGCCTGCGAGCTGAGCTTGAAAGCAGCAAGAAAAGTTAAGCAAAAGTGGAAAGAGGATCGTTTCAAAAAAGGCGAGAGGAGATGGGAACGCTGAAGGCAAGATGATGTCGAATGCGTGGCGCAGAGTTGCGAAGCTGGGATTCTTCGCGCCAGCTCCTATAGGCAAAACTTGTGTTTCGATCCTATAGTCTTAAGCTTCTCTTCTCTTGGAAACTTCCGCCACCCGCCTTGCGCGGGTTGTACTTGAATAATTTTTTATCTAATGAATATATATATTTATTTGAAATATTATTTCGAAAAAAAATAATTTAGAATTTTTATAAAAAAGAAAACCTATATTTAGAACATTTCATATATTTTATTAAATAATAATGCAATTTAGTGGCAGATTATAATATGCCATGCTCCTATTTTTAATTTTGAAATTTATGGATAAATTTTCTTTGAATGGTATATATAAAAGACCCTTGTACATCCCCGTTTTATTCTCTTAGCTGAAAAGATGAGCAACTACAACAACTACAATAACTACAACAACTGCAACAACTCCAACAATTCCAACAACTACAACAACTACAACAACTACAACAACTACAACATCTACAACAATTACAACAACTACAACAACTACAACAACTGCAACAACTGCAACAACTACAACAATTACAACAACTGCAACAACTGCAACAACTGCAACAACTGCAACAACTACAACAACTACAACAACTACAACAACTACAACAATTACAACAACTACTATAACTTCAACTACAACAACTACTATAATTTCAACTACAATAACTGCAACTTCAACTGCAACAACTATAATTTCAACTACAATAACTACAACTAACACCACAACAACCACTTCAACCACAACTACATCTACGTTACGACTACAACTACCACTACAACTACATTACCACTACAACTACCACTACGACTACAACTACAACTACGACCACAATAACCACTACAACTACAATAGCTACAGCTACAATAACTCCAACTACAACAATTATAACTACAACAATTACAATAACTACAATTACAACTACAATCACAACAACCACAACAACCACTGCAACTACAACTACAATTTCAACTACATGACATCTACAGCTACAACAACTACAACTACAACTACGATAACCACTACAACAACACTACACTGCACCGCACTACAACTACTACAATAACAACTACATCTACAACAACTACAACTACAACCACAACAATACTGCGCTGCCTCCAGCCACGTGTCGTTCCATCAGTGGGTTCGCTCTGCCATCTATTATTTACAGCAACGAACCTCTCCTATAGATTTCCTATTCTTGAAACTTCCGCCACCGCCTTGTGCGCTACTATTGGTAACTTTTCTATTTATTATTTATTATAAATAAATTTAAACCGATATAAATATATATATATATATATGAATTTATTCATTATAAAATACAATTAAAAAAAAATACTTATATTTTCCTATTCTAAAATAATTTTTAGAACCTAATTTCGTCTTCAAAAACCGTAAATATGGGTACCTTCTTTTTCTGACCCCCCTATAGGGGAAGGCGAAAGGTACGCCTAGTGGAATAAAAACCACCTTGATTTCCGCATGGAATTCCGTAGGCATACCTAAGGCGCGCCTGGGCACGCCTACCCATGCACTTCCGCATGGAACTCCGGCTTTCAAGACCACTTTTACAAGATTCAAATGTGCATGTTTCTTGTCAATTTACCATGGAACTCCGGCTCCACAACTCATGTTTGGGCACGAGGATTGCATATCAAAGAACAACTTCCGTTGTGCAAATCAGCATGGAACTCCGCATCCAGAACAGTTCTAAAACATATCTAGGGATAATTCTGAGAAGGTCCAAAATCTTCATGAATCTCCATGGAAATTCGTTTCTCAAAACTACTTTTGTCAGGATCTCATGTGCAAGGTTTTTTGTCAATTCATGATGGAGTTCCGGATTCACAAGTAATGATTTGGGTAGCAGGATTATATGTCAAAGAACAACTCCCACTTGGCAGATCACCATGGAACTCCGCATCCAATTTTAGAGGTGAAGCGCCATCAGAAATTGCAATGCCCACTGAGATCTGGAGCTCGCGGTGGAGGTCCGGCAGCCCACTGTCCATCGGTGCCTTTTGAAATCTGGGCTCGTGGTTAAGATCCGGCAGTGCCCACTGAGCTCAGGAGCTCGCGAGTGAGGAGAAGAGGACAGAGGGGAGAGGAGAGAAGGCGGAGGCGAGGAGGAAGTAACTCTGATAAAACCCAGAGACCCTCACCTCTGGCAGGTGGGGAAGNGAGGACAGAGGGGAGAGGAGAGAAGGCGGAGGCGAGGAGGAAGTAACTCTGATAAAACCCAGAGACCCTCACCTCTGGCAGGTGGGGAAGAACAAAACCCCATCGCCGCAAAATCACCTTTCCCCAAACGAAACTCCGCATGAACGACCTATCATTTCCTCAAATATATGTTTCTAACATTTTCCAACAAATGCAATGAAATGCTGTGAAACCTAAAACATAATGGATTTGCCAACAAAAGTGACCTATAATCAACTAAAATATGAAGATATATCAACTACCAATTCTTTCTCCCCATGGAACTCCGGGTAGGCACACCTTTCTGGAAATCGTTTCCGCAGCTAAATAGTGGAATTTCATGCAACAGGCACGCCTTTCACCACCTACTGTACCTTATTCTTTTTTTTCACCCCTTCCTTATTTTTCTGACCTTCTACCTTATTTTTTTGACCCCTTACCTTGTTTTTCTGATCCCCTACCTTGCTTTTTTGACCCCCTGGACATTTTTTTTGAATCCTAGTGCATTGGACAAATTTTCTCAAAATAGGATTTATGAATTTTTCAATTTGGAATATTTGTCATTGATATTTGCTAGGTTTTGAAATTTAAACCATTCACCTATTGTACTTCATATTCGTATGTCTGTCTGAATCTCTATATATATATATATATATTTATAATATTTATTTTATATGAATATCTATACATATATATGATGGAAAATGGGTACAGAATAGTCTTAGGATTTATCAAATAAATTTTTGGATCTATTTTTTGATTTATTTCCTGGCATCATTTGCCTTATATTTGCAAGAATTTGGAATTAGAACCTGTCATTTTGTATGGTATTTGCTATATTTTGATATGATCACTTTCCCTTCCATTTTAAATGGTATTTGTTGTATTTTAGCATATTCGTATTTCATATTAAAAGGTATTTGCTACATTTTGGCACTTAAACCTCTCATTTTAAATAATATATACTATACATTGGTATTTCAAAGATTCATATGAAATTTTTGAAGAATTCATTTAAGGTTTCTGTAAGGGCTTCATGCAGGGGTTCATTTATGGTTTTGTTTTGTTTTATTTAAGGTTTCATGTAGGGTTTTATGTAGGGTTTCATGTAGGGTTCATCTAGGGTTTCATGTAGGGTTTCATTTAGGGTTTCTTCAAATTTTCATTTAGGGTTATATGTAGGGTATCATAAATATTTTCATATAGGATTTTATTTACGTATTCTTTCGGGTTTCATTTAAGGATTCTTTTAGATTTCATTTAAAATTTCATTGAGGGCTTCATTTTGGGTTCTTTAAGATTTCATTTAGGATATTTTTAGGGTTTCTTATAGGGTTTCATTAGAATTTCATTTAGGTTTCATATAGGGTATCTTTAGGATTTTTTAAAGGTTTCATTTAAGGTTTCATTTACGATTTTTTTAAGATTTTCATTAGGGTTTCATTTAGGGTTTCTTTAGGGATTTATTTAGGGTTTCCTTTAGGGTTTCATACACGATTTCTTTGGGGTTTCTTTAGGGTTTTATTTAGGGGTTCATGTAGGGTATTTTTAGGATTTCTTTTAGGATTTCATTGAGGGGTTTCATTTACGGTTTCTTCAAGATTTACATTAGGGTTTTATTAAGGGTTTCATTAAGGGTTCATGTAGGGTTTCCTTTACGGTTTCATATACGGTTTTTTTGGGATTTCTTTAGGGTTTTACTTAGGGCATTTAGGTTTCTTTAGGCTGTTCATTTAGGAATTCATGCGTGGTTTCATTCAGGGTTTCATATACGGTTTCATATTTAGGCCTTCATTTAGGGTTTCATATAGAGTTTTAATTCATATAGGATTTCTTTAAATTTTAGAATAAATTTAAAATTTCTTTAAAATTTCATATAGGGTTATATTTAGAATTTTATTTAAGGCTTCATTTAGGGTTTCGTTAAGATTTCATTTAAGCTGTTTTCAGGGTCTCTTTTACAATTTCATTTAGGCTTTCATTAAGGGTTTCATTTAGGGTTTCATTTAGGATTTCATTTAAGGTTATATTTAGGGTTTCCTTTAGGGTTTCATATACGATTTCTTCAGGATTTCATATAGGGTTTCATATAGGATTTTATTTAAGTTTTCTTTAAGATTTTCTTTTGGTTCATTTAGAATTTCATTCAGGGGTTTTAATTAGGGTTTCATTTAGGGTTTCTTTAAGATTCCATTTAGGGTGTTTTTAGGGTTTTGTTCAATTTTTCATATATGGTTTCATATTGGATTTTATATACGGTTTCTTTAGGGTTTCTTTAGATTTTCATTTAGGGTGTCTTTAAGAATTCTTTAGGATTTCATTTAGGGCTTCATTTAGAATTTCTTTGAGATTTCATTTAGGTTGGTTTCATTTTTTTAGGTTTCATTAAAGGTTTCATTTAGGGTTTCATTTAGGTTTTTTGAGGGTTTTCATTAAAATTAGGGCTTCATTGGGGGTTTCATTTAGGATTTCTGTAAAATTCATTTAGGGTTTCTTTAGGGTTTTCTTTTAGGGGTTCATTAAGGATTTCATAGGGGGTCAAGAAACCAAGCGCAGGGGTCAAAAAAATAGATCAAGGAGAAAAAATATATATATAGGGATCGAAAAAAATAAATATGAAAAATCAAAAAAATAAAATCAAAGGATCAAAAAAACAAAGCCGAATTTTAAAACAAAATCCCAAACAATTATAAAAATCAAGGTTTAGAATTAAATAAATAATGGATCAAAAAATCAAAATAAGAAGATCAATGAAATAAGGCGGGAATCCCAAAAAATAAAGTAGCGGAATCCAAAAAAAATAAATTTCCATCAAATATATTTTATACAAATTTAAATTTATCTTCGACACATTCCTACATTATTTTTGAATTTAAATATAATATTTTCGATAAATATAAATATATACCAATATCAAATATCATTATTTTTCAATCTAATAAACAACATCATTCGATTCATTATCCTTTAAATCTATTTTATTATATTATAATATTATAATATAGTAGTGTTCCGTTTTCAAAAAAAACACTATTTTTTTTAAACATATTAAATTTTTTAATAAAACAATTATAAATTAATACTTAACAAATATTCAACCCAATCTGCAAAATTATAATATATAATATTAGGGTTGGCCCGCTGTTTCCAACAACGTAGGCTTTCGGATAATCTCTTGTAAATAAAAATATTTATTATTATTCGAAGGAAATTTAAAAATTAAACCTTCCAATAATATGGACAAATAGAAAACGCACAGCCATGAAGAAAATAAGAAGATAAAAAAAATCAAAAGAAAGAAGATCAGATAGGAAGAAAATCAGAAGAGAATAGATGCAGGTGCCCCAAAAGGTAGGAAAGTCACGAAATACTGTTTTTTTCCAATATTTTANAAAGAAGATCAGATAGGAAGAAAATCAGAAGAGAATAGATGCAGGTGCCCCAAAAGGTAGGAAAGTCACGAAATACTGTTTTTTTCCAATATTTTATGATTCCGGAGGGTCGAATAGTAGGCTCGCTAAAGCGGCGGGTGCGGAGATCTTGGCAGATAAGACATGAAAAATTGCACGCCGTTATGGCGAATTTGGAAGTNAATAGTAGGCTCGCTAAAGCGGCGGGTGCGGAGATCTTGGCAGATAAGACATGAAAAATTGCACGCCGTTATGGCGAATTTGGAAGTAAAAAATATAAAAATACCTCATATTCGGACCATTTTTGGAAGTAAAGATAAGGAAAAAAAAAACCACGGCGTTGTAGAAGTCAACTAAACGACGGATGGCCCGAGAGCGAAGAGAAGTATAGTGGGAAATGTAACTGTGAAGATCGTATAGAGGAATATATGAAGATGTCTCAAAGAAAGAAGATGA
>BGPT01001785.1:16610-35736 GCA_003297045.1 Symbiodinium sp. clade C Y103 | reverse complement strand
AGCACCACATTCGTTTCAAGAGCCATGCTCTCTGGCTCTGAAGTATATAACATGTCATCTCCGCCCTGGGGCAGAACTGCGAAGCCAATTCACAGCTCTTGGGCACAAAAAGCATGACGAGCTGTTGAACGTGCTCCGGAAAGTCACGAAACATGGTCAAAGCGACGTTTTCACCATTCATGTCGCGAACGACAAGGCGGAGATATCATTGAACGATTCCGTAAAATTGCCTAGTCATGATTGAGCCAANACATGGTCAAAGCGACGTTTTCACCATTCATGTCGCGAACGACAAGGCGGAGATATCATTGAACGATTCCGTAAAATTGCCTAGTCATGATTGAGCCAACAAAAGGACTTGCAACACAGATTTGTTGAAGAAATGAGGCAATCCCAAATCTTCCGCTGGCAGCAGACAGCGTTTGCATTTCCATTCTGTATATGCAACGATCGATACTCTACGACAAAATACTTGTTAGAAGTTAAAAGCAGCAAAAAAAGCAGCGTGGAAAATGCAGAGTCTTTGTCTCGTCGCATGTCGATTTTTTATCAGGTCACGGACACTTCCACAGGACCCTTCAGTGTAAAGATAAAACTAGTGCAAAAGCTGCTGTCATGCAAACATTGCCTGCTCCAACACAGAAACTTGCCGCAAAAGAACAAAGGTATTCACAATGACACGGCCAGTGTCTGATTTTTTTATTCACGCACACTGCTGTATGAAAATGCAATAGGATGCCGTCGTCTGCACATCTAGCTTTCTGGCACATGTATAATTACCTGGCTGAAACAAATGTACATGCCAGGCAACAATCCTGCTTTGCTTGCCAAAGTCACGGACACTTCCGCAAGACCCAACAATGCAAAGGCATTACGCGCGGCACCTAGACTGTCACCCAAACCACTGTTCAGGCATTTTGTCGGGAAACCTTCCTGTCCAGAACGCTCCAAGTCGCGAATGCGACGGTCAAGGTCACGGACGCTGTGTGCCAGGCTGTTCACAAGCTCCGCCATCTCCACCAAGGGAAGCGGCTGCACAATCATGACAGTTATGCCCATATTCTCATCCGGAGTACCCACAAGGGCAACGTTGAGCTTTCCACTCACAACGTGATTCTGATCCATTAGTGATCTATAAGCAGTTCGGTCCGAAAGCAAGAGGATGATGCGACGATCTTGAGACAATTCGGTACTCCATGATTCAGTTGGTCCAATATCTTGCGAACTTTCATGGAGAAGCCCAAGACTTGGCGTTGAAAGGGTATCTCCCAGTCATGAATGTTTGGCTGCCAGATGGAGCAGCCAGACATTCATGACTGGGAGATACCCTTTCTACGCCAAGTCTTGGGCTTCTCCATGAAAGTTCGCAAGATATTGGCTCTTCGGGCTATCCGAACGGGCTCAGACATTGAATTTCGTCGACTGCAGTAATACCATTTCCAATGCCATTTCATTGCCACGTTCTAAGGCGAACATCAACTGCTGAATTTCGGCATGCGTCGGCTCGTGTCTTGCCATTAACACGGTCTCAATGGGAAACTGCAAAAACCTCTCTTCTCGAAATGGTTTCTCCTCTTCAAAAACATCAATGTCTTGCCGGAAGTTGCTGAACGCACTTCAGCCATTGGTACATTCTCCTCGCTCGAAGCGGCAATTTGCGTGGCCACCGGCTCCTTAATCATTTGCAAAATCACCACGAAGAAGCTGATGCCAAACACAATTGATTCTGCATTTTAGAACAGGTCTCACCATCAACGCCAGCACAATGAAGAGTTCGGAGTGCCTGAGAACTGATTCTGAGTCAGAAGCAATCCTCATGGCCCCAAAGCCAACAAGTCACCAGCCCCAAAACACCACAATGAAGAAGTGTAAAGTCGATGTGGCCGTAAGAAGATAAGCCAGGAATGACTTCTCCCGTCGACGAGCTGTTCTTCACGTAGCGAAAAACAACATTTCGGCAGCAGCATTCATTTCCCTTTCGGCATCGGTAGCTGCCAGATTGTCCGAACAGGCTCAGTCATTGAATTTCGTCGACGTCTGGCAGGCTACATCTCTGGGATGGAACTTTTTGGTTAAACATCCCAGAGATGTAGCCTGCCAGACATCGACGAAATTCAATGACGCAGGTGTCGGCTTTTTGGTCCAGCACAATGAAAAGCTTAGAGCGCAATGAGAACTGATTCGCCTTCCGAAGCAATCCCCATGGCGCTAGAGCCAACAAGGTGCCAGCGCCAAAACATTCGGCCTTGCTCCCACGGTTCCATGTTTTTCTGCTTCTGCTTCCAAAAGATCCGCGAAGCTGCAGGAAATACAACATAGTCCAGTTGCAACATGGTTTGGCCGGCAAGTCCAATGGGTTCGGCTTCCAATACGTTACCTCAGCCAGGCTTCAAGATAGACTAAATATGTGCTCAGAGACAGTCAACGGCTGCGGATACAGAAGAGACAAGAAAGCCAACGCGTAAGGTAACAGAACAAGGGCACTGTATTCTGTCTGGTGTNTACAGAAGAGACAAGAAAGCCAACGCGTAAGGTAACAGAACAAGGGCACTGTATTCTGTCTGGTGTCGTTTTCACAAACAAGCTGCGAATACATCTACACAACACCAAAAGATGGCGTATCTATCTGCTTAGTTCCCGCCAAGAAAAAAAAGGATAACCCCGTTCCCGCGGGCCTTGGAATTGGATGGCATCTTGCTCTGCCACCTTTGAAACATGTTGTGCGATGGAAAGTCACTGCAAGCATAAGAGCAGAAGATATGCTGAACACGACAGTTCACAGACACTTCCGGTGGAACTGCTTNACCTTTGAAACATGTTGTGCGATGGAAAGTCACTGCAAGCATAAGAGCAGAAGATATGCTGAACACGACAGTTCACAGACACTTCCGGTGGAACTGCTTCAAAATAACTACAGACACATACACTCTGAAAGAAAAAACTCAGCTGAGTATTTGGCAAAAGTTNCACGACAGTTCACAGACACTTCCGGTGGAACTGCTTCAAAATAACTACAGACACATACACTCTGAAAGAAAAAACTCAGCTGAGTATTTGGCAAAAGTTCCAATACGTTACCTCAGCCAGGCTTCAAAATAGACTAAATATGTACTCAGAGAAAGTCAACGGCTGCGGATACAGAAGAGACAAGAAAGCCAACGCGTAAGGTAACAGAACAAGGGCACTGTATTCTGTCTGGTGTCGTTTTCACAAGCAAGCTGCGAATACATCTACACAACACCAAAAGATGGCGTATCTATCTGCTTAGTTCCCGCCAAGAAAAAAAAAGGATAACTCCCTTCCCACGGGCCTTGGAATTGGATGGCATCTTGCTCTGCAACCTTTGAAACATGTTGTGCGATGGAAAGTCACTGCAAGCATAAGAGCAGAAGATATGCTGAACACGACAGTTCACAGACACTTCCGGTGGAACTGCTTCAAAATAACTACAGACACATACACTCTGAAAGAAAAAACTCAGCTGAGTATTTGGCAAAAGTTAACCAAAGCTATTCACAATGACACGGCAACTGTCTGCGGTGTTTTTTACTTCACGCACACTGCTGTATGAAAATGAAATCGGATGCCGTCGTCTGCACATCTAGCTGCCGTGGCGCATAGTGTCTTCAGAGAATCATAACCTGCTTTGCTTGTCACAGTCACGGACACTTCCGCAGGACCGAACAATTCAAAGGCATTCCGCACGGCGCCTAGACTGTNACCTGCTTTGCTTGTCACAGTCACGGACACTTCCGCAGGACCGAACAATTCAAAGGCATTCCGCACGGCGCCTAGACTGTCACCCAAACCATTGTTCTGCTGCTCTTGTCGGGAAACCTCCATGTCCAGAACGCTCCAAGTCGCGAATGCGACGGTCAAGGTCACGGACGCTGTTTGCCATGCTGTTCACCAGCTCTGCCATCTCCACCAAGGGAAGAGGCTGCACAATCATGACAGTTATGCCCATATTCTCATCCGAAGTACCCACAGGGGCAACGTTGAGCTCTCGACTCACAGCGTGANGAGGCTGCACAATCATGACAGTTATGCCCATATTCTCATCCGAAGTACCCACAGGGGCAACGTTGAGCTCTCGACTCACAGCGTGATTCAAATCCATCAATGATCGATAAGCAGTTTGGTCCGAAACCAAGAGAATGATGCGACGATCTTCAGACAACTCAGTACTCCATGATGCGATATGTTGGCAGTACTCAGAAATCGGTGGCACATCTGTTCTGGCCAACGGCAACAGAAGCGGGAGGATGAACTGATTGATTGGAATTTCCGGAGTTTCCAACAGCAGTGGCCTCAAGACGCTCCTCACAATTTGGGTCGAATCATTCTTCTTGAATAAGATTGAAAATCTCAAATCTTCCGCTGGCAGTAGACATCGTGCAGTCATGGCGAAGTTTACAGTCATGCTGCAAGTACTGCAATTGTTGTCATGATAAACATCTATGAAAATTATTTAACAATAGTTCTGCTACAATATATGTTCACAGACAGTCAACGGCTGCGGACACAGAAGAGACAAGAAAGTCAGCGCGCAAATTAAAAAAGACAAGGGCAGCGTACTTTGTCTGCTGTTGTTTTCACACACAGCATCAATGCAACACCGCTTCGGAAAATCTAGGCTGCGACGTTGTCCCGCACTGGAAACGCAAGCCAGGACTCAACCTGGCCCCCCGCTGCCCTTGTGCCTCGCACCGCAACTCCTTGCTCGTCACTCTGCAAACCAAAAGGCTGCTTTGCTGAAGCAAATCAACCGAGATCGTGTCAGCCCACACATCAAACTTTCTTTCCTCCGGACACCAATCATCTTCGGACTCAAGTTTCCGAATTTTTGCTTGGCTTTCCGGTCCAAGGGTGTTCGCTTGCGGCATGTTCACGTCGGCCACATTCCATTGAGAACCAGATGCAGACTCGTAGCCAGCCAATTTCTGCGATGCTTCTCCTGGGTGAGACGAGCTGGGCATCGTAGATGTTGTCAACAAAGGCTCCTGGCTTCTCACTGTCTCGGCTTCAGCAGCAAAGCCACCTCCCGTCGCAGAAGCTGGCTTCCTTTGCACAGACACATCTGACAGCAAAGGATTGCCCGCTCCACACGGCGTCGTGGCTGCCGCCCCCATCGCGCTGCCAAATGAGCGAAATGCCGGAGCTGCAGCCGACGATGGCTTCTCCCGCTGCGAAGCCTGAAACATCGGCGCTGGAAACGGGAACGGAGCTGGCCGCTGCGGGGGTCCTGGATTCAGATTGTGGATCGCCTCTTCCAGCTCACGCATTTGCTGCGGCCAAGGCTCAGGGAACCTGCCGGGCGGTGTATACCGTGAATTGAACAAGAAGAAAAAGTCAAAAACAAAAAAACAAACATCCAAAATTTAACACAGTAAATCATATCAAAGAAAAGCAATGCGAAGCAAAGCCAAGACGCTTCCAGTGCTCCTGCCGAAAATGATTATTCAAAGTGACGTGTTTCTGCACAAGGGCTTGCATAGTAGTGAAGGGTGTCCACCATCCATTGCTTTCCGCAATTTGCCTATACGGCTCCAACAAGCCCTTATCCTGTTTCAGCATCGTCTTCAGAATCTCGACAAATTTGCCACCTAAGTTCATGCCGGGCCCTGTAGACGCTCGAAAACCATCCAGATCGCAAAACACAAAATCTCCAGCTGTTTGATCTTTGCGTGGAGAACGCAGAGCCACGTTATTCAGCTTGGCGTCCCAAGGCAACACCTCTTTGTGCAAGCAAAAACAGATCATCTTCAAAATGGAGACGACCAAAAGCGCATACTCCTGCCATTGCTGGCGGGAACATTCCAGGGAGCTGAAAATGCTCATTGTGTAGTCCAGGCCCGTTGCATTCAGCCGTTCGGCCAGAGTCACTGTTGCATATGCATTTTCAGAAGATGTGGCGGGACCATGCAGTACAGTGCCATTCTCAAAGTAACGCGCCGAGGCAACATTTCCGGAGATGTAGCAAGACCCATAGCAGGACATCATCAAATCTTCAATTTTGTCTTTGAATTCATCGTATCTACCTTGTTCCTGTAGATTAGGTTTCGCCCAGCTTTCATGTTGCGAATTTCCAGCAAACTCCTTCACCATCATCTTGAGGACAAGTTGATACGAATCAAAGAAGAAGACATCCTTGAATGCCCCAGCGCCCAGACGACGAATGGTGTCTTTAATCACCAAGCGTTGGGTTCTGTCTGTCCTGTGAATCATCTCCAATGTGACATTTGCCGTTTTAATCTTCCATGTTTTTCTGTTGGCCTTGTCCGTGTTGATTACAGACAAAGCAATGCTAACCATGGCATAGTCGGAAAAGCGCACCGTCATGGCTGGAATCTTGATGCCTGTAACTCTTGTGTGATGTCGCATGCCAAACTATTACATGTCACTTTACCAAAACTTTTGCTACGCTACAAACACATGTGCATGACGGCAGCACACAGACACATCTGCAAGCGCTGCTGCAGTGCGTCACGTATCTTCAAGCCCAACAGCTGCTCTTCCCACATCGACTACATATGATTGTTTCGGAAAATGCGGAAGGTAACCACAATAACACAGTACACAAAGCATACTTTGTTTCGAAACAGTTGCGAAACGAAAAAAAATCAGAAAGCATACAGCATTAACACTCCAGCAGCACACGCATACAAATGAAAACATTCATGGGATCGAGCCTACAGGAATGACACCGAGAAAATCGAGGCAAGCCAAGCCGCACTGCGGCACCTCCGTCGCCAGAGCTGCGTGCTGGCTAGCCCGAACAAAAAAGCCATCCAATGCATTTTTTGTTTGCCTTGACAACCTATTGGCTGCAATGAAATGTGGCATGCAACGCCAAACAATAGCTGAACCTTTTTTTTTTCCAAGCCACCATGGTATGTCTTCGAAAACAACTGCTTGCTTGCAGCCAATCGACAAGATTTACTGTCCCGGGCTGGAACATCTTAAAGCAACGTAAGTAGTGAAAGGCAGCAATTGCCACCGCCGTGACATCACACGAATCTGGCGCACGGACACTTCCGCAGGCGCTCGCCCGTGCCATCTCTTCACTGCGTTTCAAAGCTTCTGAGATACAAGCCACTGCTCTACGTGGTCTGGAATCAGCACCGTGAGCTCATCATTCTCATCTGTCATTGCCCACTCTCGAGCTGTTTTTGAATTCGAAAAACATAGCACATTGAAATTCTCCAATGCAGCATAGTATCGCAGGCATTGCAAACAATGTGCTTGAGCTGCATACAAGAAGCAATATTCATCTCTCCTCTGCGGTGCCACGCCTTTTTTCTTTTTGTTGGAGCGCAAAGGATGTTTGCTTTCAAAATCACGACAGTGTGGTGCGCGTTGGCACAGCTCCGGCGCATGCGCGCAATCTGCTTGGGAAGCGACCGCCTCATTGTTCCTTTCTGTGCTTGCGGCAGAGGGAGCAACCTTTGACTCTGACGAAGTAGACGACGTGCGACTGTCTTCCCTGGATCGTTTTCTCACTGTCAACGTCCTTGAACTTCTCGAAGGAGCAACAATCAGCTTGGACCAAAAGGTGGCTCTCTGGCACGCTGCTGCATCTCTGTCACATCTCAATGCTCGCCAGCCTTCCAACTCCTTTGAAATGGTACACAACAATCTGTGATGCCATGGGCTCCACCGGGCCATCCTCTCTTGCAGCAGCCGCTCAATTTCAAACAGTGCCACTTCCTTCACATCTGCTTTGGCTTTTCCAACTGCGATCATGAGATACCGAAACCGGTGCATCAGAATCATCACCCGTTCTTCGTCGGTGCATTGCCTCCAATCAATATACTCCAACACCAACCCTTGCAACTCCCGTACATTTTCCTTCACATCAACTGCATCTTTGGGCGGTATGTGCCGAGCCACTCTTTCTGCCACGTCTTGCACGACTGAAATAGAAGCAGTCTTCACATCCTCAGTGATACCTAACTCTTCCAGCAGAGCTTCATATTTCAACTTTAAAAATTCCAGCGCTATCTGTTCGTCGCGCGGGGCCGGCATTGCCACAACTCGTCACACCCAAGAAAGAAAGGCTACGGTACAATCAATCAAGTGCACTATTCACGCAATCTGGGAGTCTGCCGTCGACACACTCATGGCTGTAAATTCTTGATGCCTGTAAATAATTTTGCATGACGTTGCATGCCAAACTCTTATGTGTCACTTTAACAAAACTCTTGCTACGGTGGAAAAACATGTGCGTGATGGCAGCACACAGACACATCTGCAAGCGCTGCCGCAGTGCGTCACATAACTTTGAGCCCAAAAGCTGCTGTTCCTGCGTCAACTACATTAATTGTTTCAAAATATAGCAAAGTTAACCATAATAATACAATACACAAAGCAGTGTTTGTTTTCCGTACCTACGACACAGTTGCAAAACAGAAAAAACTCAGAAAGCACACCACACGCATACAAATGAAAACATTCATGGGATCGACGAGCCGAAAGGAATGACGTCGAAAAAATCGAAGCAAGCCAGGCCGCACTGCGCCACCTCCGTCCACAGAGCTGCGTGCTTACGAAACCCACAACAAAATGTCACGAAACATCAAACAACCATCCAATCTGTTTTTTGTCTTGCCTCGACAACCTATTGCCTGCGCTGAACTGTGACATGCAAAGCGAAGCAATGATTGAACCTGTAAATACAAACATCTGCAAACGGACGTGTGACTAACCAACTGTGAAAGAAGGATGCCTCTTTTTCTCTTCGCCTCTGAACGCACCGCAACGCGCGAAAATCGGATTATGGTCTTGCATCACGAACACACTCTATAGATGCAACAAAACAAACCCATTCAAACGTTACCACGAGGTGTCTTTACCCCCGTGGCCAAGTAGGTGCCATCACCGCAGCGAACCACTTCCACTTCCCCAAGAATCCCATCGCTGCTGCGCGCCTCGTATGCGCGACGGCCTGCTTCCCAGGTGATGCCGCGATGACCACACTTGCGACAGGTCAACTTTAAGTCCTCACATGCAGTGCGCAGAGCTGAGAATTGCCAATCTTCTTTTCCATCTCCAGCAGCATAGCAACCTTCACACCAACAAGCGGTCCAAGTGCCGCAGAGTCCACACGCTTGCTGGAAGCTTTTGTTTTGAAACGTGCAGATCGCCCACGCGGCGGCCGCAGCCGGATCCGCTCGACGTTGCTCTGCTGTCAACTTTGATGCTGCAACTCTGTCTGGTCGATCCAGCCACTTCTCAGCCAAAGCAGCTAACGCGACAAAATCCGTGGGCGCGATCAACGGCATGCTTCTAACCCTTTTCCTGTATACAAACAGCTGCAACAAATGCGAAAATGTTTTCAGGCAAGTTAATTGTCATCACAAAATATAAAACACTGCCAAGTTTTTACATAATCCACCAATACCACGCCTCTAGCATGAAACAACTTTTTGTCCTCTCAAGATTCCGTACTGGACGCTCTTTGCCAGATTTCTGTGACATCACGAACACATTCAAAAGCCCCACTGAAAGCTGCAAGCCTTTCGCGAGATTCCCTGCGCACGGCCACAAATACTTTTTGATCTGCATCACGAACACATTCGCAAGATGCAGAAAACAAAAGAATCCTACAAATTGCGAACCCTCAGCCATGCGTCAACTGCATCCGGGATGACCACCGCACGCCGACGTCTCCTGCTTGAACCCGTGGCTGTCGCCGCCCACCCGCGGGCTGTTTTCCCAGAAGAGGTGCAATTCAAATCAAAGCCAGGCACAGAACTGTAAAACGACATACAGGTCACGCAATGTGCCTGCGCGGAATAGAAAAACATCGGAAGGTGACCGTGTTGCACATCAAAATTTGCCAGATGTGGGCCAAGAGGGCACGGTCCGTTTCCAGGAGCAGCTGCAGGTTCCGGAGGAGCAGCACGCTGCCATCTGCGCGCTCCTTGTCCACCACCTGTTGCCTCTCCAGCTGCGGCGCTCGCCTGCCCACGGCTTTCATTCCACTGGTGCGGTATGTTCTTCATCAGCTCATCCCACGCATTGTTGAAGCGAGTCACGATGGCAATGTTGTCCTTTTCCATCCATGAGCCATGTGCCTTGTCTGGATGCTTGTTCCGCCAGAACTCTTTTCTGCGCATCTTAAGCACACTGAATTCCTCATATGTAACTTCATGCCAGAGTCTAGAATGACTCTTCAACGTTTCAAGCAACCAAGCAATCTCCGCNTTTTCTGCGCATCTTAAGCACACTGAATTCCTCATATGTAACTTCATGCCAGAGTCTAGAATGACTCTTCAACGTTTCAAGCAACCAAGCAATCTCCGCCGATGCCGACGCGCTCATGGCTTCACTCTATAACCTACTGTTTGTGATGTTGTGTGACGTACCGCGTGACAAACCTTTTAGCTGCCAATGCCAAGATTGAATTGTCATGAAAGCATGTAGACAACGGCGACACACAGACACACCTGCAAGCGTCGCCGAAGTGCTGCAAATGTTTTTGAACCCAACAGCTTCTTTTCCCACACGGAACCCGTGTCCTTTACAATCGCCTAACTTCTGATTGAATCAAAATAGTCGTGTCGCGATGCAACTGCCAACAACAATCTAGAAAGCAAATGAATCTTCCTTTTTTGTTCCGAAACATCCAAACGGATTTCCGTGAAACCAAAACAAACATGGTCGCAGTGACACGTCACAATTTTGCCTTGCACGGACATATCCNTCCGAAACATCCAAACGGATTTCCGTGAAACCAAAACAAACATGGTCGCAGTGACACGTCACAATTTTGCCTTGCACGGACATATCCGCAAGCAATGCAATGTTGCACGTTTGACCTCGCAAAGAATTAACTTCAAATGCAATCATCCGCAAAAATTGCAGTGCCACTTGGCAGTCACACGTCGAACCTGGCCGTGCACAGACACATCTGCTAGCACTGAAGTCCCGCCCATGTAACCGTCAAAAGACAAGATTCAAAGTTCAACTAATCTGCACCCAATGCGGATTGATGCTGTACAATAACGTTCCGTCTTCCGCGCGNGTCCCGCCCATGTAACCGTCAAAAGACAAGATTCAAAGTTCAACTAATCTGCACCCAATGCGGATTGATGCTGTACAATAACGTTCCGTCTTCCGCGCGGCTGACAGCCTCCAACTTGCCGTGAAAGCGATACCATCCTTCCCCAATGCCTTCAAGCGCTTCTTCCACCTTGCCAGAAAACGGAAAGCAGCCAAGCGTGACAATCAAAGGCAATCATAGCACGAACAACTATCACGACGAGATACAACAAATTGAGCAATCCCTTGCGTCGTGAAGGTCATCGCGTGCGCACGCAACTCTTTCACGTGCTCCGTCGTCCGGTCCGTGTCTCGGCATCGGAATATTGCCTGCAAAACAAACTCACACAGTTACTATGCTAGTCACACAATGATGACAGTCGACAGCCCCCCGCAAAAAGACGCCTGCAGGGGATCCGCTTTCAAGCCCCATCTTCCTCTCCAGTGCGGCTCCACCGCCACACCAGCCGTAAAGATTTTCTCGGAATCGTCCGGAGTCAACCCCACATACACAGTCAAGGATGTTGCAGCCATGTCTTGCCGCNTGCGGCTCCACCGCCACACCAGCCGTAAAGATTTTCTCGGAATCGTCCGGAGTCAACCCCACATACACAGTCAAGGATGTTGCAGCCATGTCTTGCCGCGCCTGACACAAACACATACAAAAACACATCGTCACAAAAACACTACAACACTCGTTTTCTCCCACCCAACACTACAATCTCTCCAAGACATCTCCATCCGATCCTTACTTGAGAAAACAAAGTGCAGAGAGGCCCGATGATACCAGTGGAACGTACTGTGTGTGTTTGAACCATACAGCTGCTTAGTCAAGACAAATTCTGTCAAAACATCATTGATCATGCCTGATATTTGTCAAGACGTGCCCGGCATTGGCCAAAAATACAGAAATCACTGGCATCTTATGTTTCGCTAATCATGCTTGGCGGATCCTCCCTTTTCTGCTTCCAAACAATGCTTCGCCACGTCACTGCTATCGTGCACGGACACATCCTACAGCACGAACGTTAAAAAAAAAGCACGCGTGCATCAGTGGCCACAAACAGCAACTGTGAGCACATTGCTGCTGCACACGGACACTTCCGGTAGTGCCAACATGACAGTTTTCTTACGGGGGCACCACAGGCTCCACCGCCGGGTCGATGGTGTGCAGCAATGTCCCATCGGGCGCGCGCCCTTCTGACCGCAGCTCACCATGNACAGTTTTCTTACGGGGGCACCACAGGCTCCACCGCCGGGTCGATGGTGTGCAGCAATGTCCCATCGGGCGCGCGCCCTTCTGACCGCAGCTCACCATGGAATCTGTACCAGCCATCCCCAATGCCACGAAGTGTTTCATTGACCTCAGCTTAAGGCAGGATATAGATGCACANGCCCTTCTGACCGCAGCTCACCATGGAATCTGTACCAGCCATCCCCAATGCCACGAAGTGTTTCATTGACCTCAGCTTAAGGCAGGATATAGATGCACACATGTGCAACTGCAGCCACAAGTGTGAAATCAAATGGCATGCATTTGTCACCGGACTCTGCATGTGCAAACATGCGCAGATGCGAAACACAATGGTACAGATGCTTCGGTGCACACTGTGAATTATTTGAAAATGTCATGCGAGACAAGCAACCACATAGAAAGCCAGACCTTCACGCGTGAACGTGATCCTATGCACCTCCGCATTGTCCGGATTCTCGCCAGGCCCAAAATCGGTGTCACGGCAGCGTTCAAACGCCTGTCCCAGAAGAAAACTTGGATACTCTAATAATCTTCTTTGGCTCCAACAATTCTTTTCAACAAAAAACAAAACACTTCACTACCCACCTGCTGCGGCGTTGGGCGAATGCCCCACCGTCCCTGATAGTGGGGAGCTACCGCTGCTCCATGCGTAAACATTCGTTCCGCGTCTACTGGGTTCAAGCCCACCCACGCCGACAGCATTGCATTGGCCATTGCTCTAACCAACACGGTCTTAAGCCAATCTATTTGAGCTGAGCACTGCAATTTCACAAAACAATCCAAAGAAATGCCGGTAAGTAATGTTTCTAACACACACACACACACACTAGAAACACCTCTTACGGAAGGTGGCAGCCAATTTTCATGCGTCTCGCAAAATCTTGCAGCACACAAAGTCTCAAGATAATGCTCCATTCTGCGAAAATTTTTTATTTCCAGAAAACGCCAGGCACAGACACATCTGAAAGCCTGCCGCCGCTGCGGCAAGTTTCTCTAGAAGTCACACAAAGATCGCTGAAGAAATCGCACGACAGCTGCCTGCCGTGATCTGACTGCCGTGGCCATCCCTCTTCGAAGTTCCGCTGCGCTCACCGCAGCTTCATCGACCAAAAGTTGCACGAAATGCAAAGCACCTCTTGCAGCGGCAAATTGCAAANNNCTCCTCCAATTCACTTCTGCCCGTGCCCCGACAAGCAGCTTCACAACCTCCGCATTTCTACCCGCGATAGCTATCGACAAAGGGTGTACCAATCCATCCGACCACGGATCTGCAATCACATCATTCACATCAGCTTGTCCTTCCAACAGAACAGCAAGGCTTTCAATGTTTTGATGCCAAACTGCCAAACCGCTTTATACAAAGATGTCTCTCCACGAAAATCTTTCTGGTCCAGATCTGCCCGAGCGTCCAAGAGCAGTCGCACCACAACGTCATGATTCTTCCAAGCTCCGATCAACAATGCTGTTGCGCCACAAACATCTTCTGTCCACGGCACTCCATCTCCTCGCACCACAGCATCCACTTGCGCACCTGCTGTCAAAATCATTTGCAGCGCGCGAGGCTTGTCTTCCAAGGCCGCACAATGCAACATCGTCATATGATTTTCATCCCTTGCCTCCACATCAATGTATGCTTCCAACAACAACTCCAATTGCATATCCATTTCCTTTGCAATCAATGCAGACAATGAAACGTTGTTTCTTCGAACATCAAACTTTGGCATGTGCGGTAATTTCAACATTTCTTCCAATTGCTGGCAATCAGATGACTCGATAGCTGCAAGCATGGCTTCATTGGTTGACTCGCTGAAAGCTTGCAGAGACAAGACTGCAAGATAAATCTCTGAGCCGAAAAACAACACATCGTCAGCCACGTCCTCTGTATCTGATTGTGACAAAAACACTTTCTGTCGAAACCGAGGAATTTGCAACACACGCGCCAAATCTCTTTTCAGATTTCGAATGGTGACGCTATTGCCAAGCGGACACACCGCAAGCAAATTTCCAGATAGCATGGAGCGAACATCGCACATATTTCCCACGCTCGAATCTTTGCATTCCTTTACTCACTCTTGAGCATAGATATGTCGACAAAACAAATTCTTGCAGTGTGGCATAGTTCCTGTGCACAAATATACGCAAACCGCTCCACACATGACATCAAAACTCAAACCCATGATATCAAACATCTTTCACTGGAATCAATCACGCAGCAAAGCCACAACCTTCACCGCTGTTTGTGCAAAATCAATAAAAAACACCATTTTGCAAGACCCATTTTTTCTTTTTGGCCACGCCCGAATGTAACATTTCAGCAGAGCACAGACACACCTGCAGGCTAACTGCTGAAAAGCAACTACATCAATCTACGGTGTTCCAATAGAAAAGAAATCAAAGCCAGNGCTTCAAAGTATCCACGGAGACATGTTCCAAAAAATGTTCCGGATAGCAAATTTGCAACGAAGCTCTGTCACTTGTGCCAACCTGCAAACAATGCCCTGGGATTTGCTGCACCAGTGGCCACAAATTCATACCAAAAGTCACTTCAGGCGACATAGGCTGCGTCGGGGATACAGCAACGGACAGGCATTCGACACGTCGGGCACAGTAGCCATCCAAGCGTCGCCGCAACTCTGACATGTGGAAAAATACACACCGACTACGCAAAATTCAGACGCTGAATGTCTGTAATGGTTTTGAGCCCAAACAAACAACAACGTCGCAACACCAAGCGACAAGATGTCTGCGTCCATCTGTTCATGCTAAACTTTCTGACAAAACATCAATGTTGCCCTAAATCACCCTTCTACAAAAACAAAAACAAAGTCGAAGATGCAGCCATCACATCTCACGGACCAACCTTCGCCATCGAAGCAAAACCATCACAAATACCGCAACGGCACCTGAGCCGTCGACACCGCTCTCCCGCTTCACTTGGTTCCAAACAACAACTGTCGCAGTTGATAAAAGAAAAGAAGACACAAGAACATAGTCCGAAAAAGGAAAAGACAAGCTAGATGGAAAAAAGAAGAAACTGAGGGAACGAGACAAGATTACAGAGAAGAACAAGTTTATACGTAGTGCCAAAGTAGCGCTGTGGAAACATAATGACATGGATCAACCATTTTTTTTATCTTCCATCTCAACCAATTGACACCAAACACGATCGTTTTCAAGCCGTAGGCCAATATAGACAATCATCTTGACAATACCNGGATCAACCATTTTTTTTATCTTCCATCTCAACCAATTGACACCAAACACGATCGTTTTCAAGCCGTAGGCCAATATAGACAATCATCTTGACAATACCTTGTACACCAAGCCAAAAGCAAACCATGCATGAAAGCGACAACAAAACTGAGGCCGGGACATCAAACCTGTTCAGCGAAATCCAGGAAGGCAACACGAATCGCAACTTCCCTGCAGACTATGNAGCGACAACAAAACTGAGGCCGGGACATCAAACCTGTTCAGCGAAATCCAGGAAGGCAACACGAATCGCAACTTCCCTGCAGACTATGATAGACAAAAATTCTTTGCTTTTCGCAACACACAGTTAGGCTGCCCCATCCGAAAAAGGAAAACACAAGCTAGATGAAAAAAATGAGGGAACGAGACAAGATTACAGAGAAGAACAAGTTTATACGTAGTGCCAAAGTAGCGCTGTGGAAACATAATGACAAGGATCAACCATTTTTTTTTATCTTCCATCTAAACCAATTTACACCAAACACGATCGTTTTCAAGCCGTAGGCCAATATAGACAATCATCTTGATAATACCTTGTACACCAAGCCAAAAGCAAGCCATGCATGAAGGCAACAGCAAAACTGAGGCCGGGACATCAAACCTGTTCAGCGAAATCCAGGAAGGCAACACGAATCGCAACTTCCCTGCAGACTATGATAGACAAAAATGCTTTGCTTTTCGCAATACACAGTTAGGCTGCCCCAGACTTGCCTTTCTTGCTGCAACCTAAACCCTCAAAAGAAGAAACCAAAGAGCACACTGTTTCCNAGGCTGCCCCAGACTTGCCTTTCTTGCTGCAACCTAAACCCTCAAAAGAAGAAACCAAAGAGCACACTGTTTCCGCTGTAGACAGGCAGCCATTTGCACACGTCCGACATGGAAGCTGCTCCCCTGACACTGTGATGCTGTGCGGAGCAACACACAAAAAAATCCAAGAACATCACTCCTCCTCGCACGGACACATCCAAAAGCAAGGAAAAAGTCATGTGGCATAAACAACAACTTCTACTCACGTTTCCCTACGAGCTGCGGAAGTTATATCACAAAGCACAGCACCACCCCAAAAGCAAAACAACAAAGGCTGCTTTCAAATGAGGACACACCCCAAACAGCATTGACGACCGATCAAACTACAGCATGTGATTACCATCAAGCACTCGCGCGGCGTCACTCTGCCGAGCGCGGACACATCCGACAGCTCAACGCAGCGACGACGCAGCGCAGCAAGACACTGCCCATCACAACACAAGCCTTGGCAATGCCATCGTGTGTCATGTTCACAATCTGCAACGCTTTCAAAGATTCTTCCCTGCTCAACTCGTTCGGCCCCGTGGCACGATCGATGGCCTGAACCAAATATAGCATCTTNGTTCACAATCTGCAACGCTTTCAAAGATTCTTCCCTGCTCAACTCGTTCGGCCCCGTGGCACGATCGATGGCCTGAACCAAATATAGCATCTTGTTCGATTGCTTGGCTTCCAACGCCACGCGGACATGTTGCAGGCGAGCCACTTGTTCCCACGCCANCACGATCGATGGCCTGAACCAAATATAGCATCTTGTTCGATTGCTTGGCTTCCAACGCCACGCGGACATGTTGCAGGCGAGCCACTTGTTCCCACGCCATGCCACCACAGTGAGCCTGCAGCAACTGTGGCCCCAGGTCAGAAGCTTGCAGCTGCTCTTTGTTGAAAGATCTTGCTTCCAGAGCGGCCCATAGCTCGTCCGTCAATCCTTGCCCCTCTCGCATGGCAGTCAAAATTTGCACTAGCTGCTTGCCGGATGCACAACTCGAAAACCGTCCCGATCCGGTGAAATGCACGACTCGCTGAAACGAATCCTTGAACATGAGGCGTCCCAGCTCAGCAGCATTGCTAATGTGTTCCGCTGCATCCTCCTCCATGCCCTTGTCACTCTCCTCACCGTATAACATGAAAACGCAATGGCAACAACAGCTGCACGTAGCAAAAGAAAATTACCGTCAGGGCATCCTCTTTCAGTTGCGACAACAGCACTTCACGTTTACAAATTCTACCCCACAGCAGATGGAATTTTTGAGGTGATGCTCTCGGATCAGCCGACCTACAGTAGGTCGGCTGATCCGAGAGCATCACCTCAAAAATTCCATCGAAGGTAGCACTTTGCTAGACGTTTTTGTCCCTTTTTGAATCATTTTTTCTTTTCTTCGAGAAACAAAAACATGTGGTGCCTGTTAGTCGAAGGAAGGAGGATCACAGATATAACAGCAAGACGCGCAAAAGTGTTTGCGTGACGCGCACGGGTTTTTAGATATTGATGATTCCACCATTGCGCCCAGGCTTGACTTACACCCAGGCTGCTGGAGGTACCCATCACACAGTCCTTCTGCAAAGCGATGGCAAGGCTGTGGCAATTGGAAGCAACAGGAGAGGTCAATGCAGCATTCCAGTGTTAGGAAGGGGACAGCCCTACACACACGTCTCTGCAGGCGATCAACATACCATACTTGTTCGAAATGATGGCGTCGAGGCAGAGTACGTGAAGTTCAGAAGCTGAATGTCTGTAGTGGCTTCGAGCCCAAAAAAACAACAACGTCACAACACCAAGTGACAAGATGTCTGCGTCCATCTGTTCATGCTCAACTTTCTGACGAAACATCAATGTTGCCCTAAATCACGCTTCCACACAAAAAAACAAAGTCGAAGATGCAGCCATGACATCTCACGGACCAGCCTTCGCCATCAAAGCAAAACCATCACAAATACCGCAACGGCACCTGAGCCGTCGACACCACTCTCCCGCTTCACTTGGTTCCACACAACAACTGTCGCAGTTGATACAAGAAAAGAAGACACAAGAACATAGTCCGAAAAAGGAAAAGACAAGCTAGATGAAAAAAATGAAACTGAGGGAACGAGACAAGATTACAGAGAAGAACAAGTTTATACGTAGTGCCACAGTAGCGCTGTGGAAACATAATGACAAGGATCAACCATTTTTTTTATCTTCCATCTCAACCAATTGACACCAAACACGATCGTTTTCAAGCCGTAGGCCNGGCCGGGACATCAAACCTGTTCAGCGAAATCCAGGAAGGCAACACGAATCGCAACTTCCCTGCAGACTATGATAGACAAAAAAGCTTTGCTTTTCGCAACACACAGTTAGGCTGCCCCATCCGAAAAAGGAAAAGACAAGCTAGATGAAAAAAAATTAGGGAACGAGACAAGATTACAGAGAAGAACAAGTTTGTACGTAGTGCCAAAGTAGCGCTGTGGAAACATAATGACAAGGATCAACCATTTTTTTTATCTTCCATCTCAACCAATTGACACCAAACACGATCGTTTTCAAGCCGTAGGCCNATGACAAGGATCAACCATTTTTTTTATCTTCCATCTCAACCAATTGACACCAAACACGATCGTTTTCAAGCCGTAGGCCAATATAGACAATCATCTTGATAATACCTTGTACACCAAGCCAAAAGCAAGCCATGCATGAAAGCGACAACAAAACTGAGGCCGGGACATCAAACCTGTTCAGCGAAATCCAGGAAGGCAACACGAATCGCAACTTCCCTGCAGACTATG
>BGPT01001785.1:2901-15051 GCA_003297045.1 Symbiodinium sp. clade C Y103 | reverse complement strand
CAGCTGCACTCCAATGGGAACTCTGCCAAACCACTCCCGCAAATACAGTGTCATGTCCAACTTCTGCCCGTCCTCCCGCAGCAAAGAAAACCGATAGCCTGCCGCATGATAGACATCTGGTGGATTCATGGAAAGCTCATCCAGCAGCACAGCCATCACCCCCTGGATCTTCTTCTCGATCGGATTTCCTTTGCTTTTTGCAGACCGCAAAGTGCGGCGATCCAGTGCACTCGTCGGGTTCACATTCGCCCACTTGTGCAAGGTCTTGGCCTCTGCGCCCAGGAGACGGACCGCTGCGTGCGTTGGCGCGCCCACGATGTAGCCGTGCTCGCCAAAGTATAAACGAAACATCGGCCGGAGCACCTTGCTGTAGGCATAGGTCTTGCCAGATCCTCCCGCACCGAGCCACAAACAAGTGCATGACGGCTCATCCGCAGCGCCGTTGGCAAGCATGCTGTCGGGGTTGCTGCGACGTTGCCACATTTGCTGCATGGCCCAAGCAATGGGTGCCACCGCAAGGNGGGGTTGCTGCGACGTTGCCACATTTGCTGCATGGCCCAAGCAATGGGTGCCACCGCAAGGACCTGCTGTCGATTCAGAGTGTACTCCACGGCAAGTTCCGCTGCGTAATCTCCCGGTCCGAGACCACGCTGGTTCAGCGCAACCAAAAAAGGATCCAACGATTCTTCCCACGGATCGGCTTCCATTTCCACCACATCTTCACCCTCTGCCTCAAGGCCTGCGATCTTGCGCCCTCCCCGTCCACAAAACAGAAAAGGATCCAGGAATGTCTTCGCCCATAAATGAATGTCTTCGCCCACAAAGAAACATACAAGAGAGATAAGAAAAAATGAAAACAACCAGCTGTGAAAAGGTCCCATAACTCAACTGTAACCTATAAGTGCGCAAATGTCAGCATATGCAAGTGCAAAGAGTATCCGCGCCGTATCCGCCTCCGGCACACAACTCCAGATATCGCTTCTGCAGTGACATCGCCGCCTCGGCCTCCGCAGCCGTCCATGTTCGCTCCGCCCCAGTCAACCCAGAACTCGCAATCCCCATTCCGACCAAAGGATCCGGCACTCCGCCCAAAGCCTCCACAAACACACGCAGATGCTGGAGGGAGTCTTGCAACACAGAAGTCCGTGAACTGGCCAGCACCCTCTCCCACTCCGCTCGCCGAAACAGCGCCTCCCCAATTTCCACATCCTTGAGCAACCACTGCGCACGTTCCAAGCGCTCCACCTCGTCCTGCTGCTCCATATCATCTTCCACGTCGCCCCCTTCGATGTCCGGCGGTGCCGCGTCATCTTCCAGNCCACTGCGCACGTTCCAAGCGCTCCACCTCGTCCTGCTGCTCCATATCATCTTCCACGTCGCCCCCTTCGATGTCCGGCGGTGCCGCGTCATCTTCCAGGTCATCGTCTTCCACCTTTGTCATCAAAGCAAACCGCTCAGCCCTGCGCCGACTGCTGCTGAGACGTCGCGCAGCGTGATGTTGCTCGAAACGCTCCACCCAGGCAGTTTGCACAAAACAAAGATATTCCAAAGGCGACAGCTGCGTGTAATGAGCATCATAAGGCATCCCAAGAAACCAGCAAAGACGCTCCAGGATGCGTAACAGATCATGAAATCTGCAATCGCGCGGCCGCAGACAATGGTCCACCAGCCACTTCAGGAACGCCAGCGAGAAGCCATCTTCGCACATGCCTTCGGACGACAAGAACTTCCGCACTGTGATCACCTCTCGAATCACCGGAGAACTCAAGCCCGCAAGCACGCGTTCACGGGCAGCATCCCAACGCATAGCCACACACGCCTTCCAGTGTCGCCACTGCGGCAAAAACCGTCCGTGAATCAAACCCTGTTTCTCATCCTTCTCCAACACGTGACACGCAAAGCAGTGGACGGAATCTTCCGGGCAATGTTCTGAGTCAGTGGCACGANGTGAATCAAACCCTGTTTCTCATCCTTCTCCAACACGTGACACGCAAAGCAGTGGACGGAATCTTCCGGGCAATGTTCTGAGTCAGTGGCACGACACGTAGGAAATGGAAAACAGAGACCGAGCATGTGAGCAGCGTATTTCTGCGGTTCCGCATCTTGCGGCAAATGCAAATCGGAAGGGACCACCACGTTGTCGTCCGCGGCCCTCACTTCCTGCCAGGGAAGCAAAAAGCAAACAAGCACATGGAAAAAAATGAAAAGCTTCTCATCGAAGTCTGACAAAGAAGGCAGTCCTGCACCGAAGAAGCATAGTGCGCATAATGAGAATCAAAGTCAAAATACGTCGCACCATCGACCCTACCAGCATGAGACCGCGCCACCCGCCGCACAAACCGGGCATACATGACGAAGGACATGCAACGTAAGAAGACACATGAGCCACGATGTAAATAGTCGTCCTTCTGATTGAAGCTAACCACTGCCTGCTTCATGCACGCCCCGCCATCGCCCTCCTCCAGCACCTCCGCNGACACATGAGCCACGATGTAAATAGTCGTCCTTCTGATTGAAGCTAACCACTGCCTGCTTCATGCACGCCCCGCCATCGCCCTCCTCCAGCACCTCCGCAATTTCCTCCACAGCCACGGGACCCTCGTCCACGGTCATCTCGACAAGATCCAGCGGCGCCGCTTTCAAGTGCGGAGCTTCTTTCAGAGCCTCGGAGACAGCCCATTCCCTGCATTTCATGATGGCAAATGGCACGAATCGAAAAAACATATTGTAGCCCCGAAAGGTGACAAACTGCTCTTGTTCGTATAANGGAGACAGCCCATTCCCTGCATTTCATGATGGCAAATGGCACGAATCGAAAAAACATATTGTAGCCCCGAAAGGTGACAAACTGCTCTTGTTCGTATAATAACAGATGATACGCCATCTCTCCGTTGGACTTCGCCACACACCTGTTCATTCCAAACGCCAGGCGTCGCAAGATGCTCAGTGCGCGACCCTGGGGTGTATCTTTGCCGGGTCCTTGCTTCCTCTTCCGCCCGGCGGCCGCATTTGCTAGCGGCAAACCCACGCTGCTGCTTCCTTCCCCAGCGACCGCCTCCACCGCCGCCGCCGCTTCTTTCTCCCTCTTCTCTTCCTCTTCCTCCAATCGCTTCACTCCTGCTCTCCCAATCAAACAACACCGCCAGACATGAACACATCAAGTCAACGATCATCGCCCCACAAAGACAAAAGACAAACAAACAAAACACCTTTTACCCGCAACCCTGAAAATAACAAACGACCATCCGACAAAGTCTCACCTGCATACAGCTCCGGCNCCAGTGTAAAACCCAACATCTTGCATATCACGCGACATATCCACCAGTAATTGCTCCAAAGCCTTCCTCATGTTCGCCATCTTCTTGTCGGACGCCGTCGACACCGCGCTCACCGCCGCACTCCTTGCTCTCTTGCCTGGTCCCGACAACTCCTCACCTTCTCCACCCCGCTCCTGCATTGCTTCCATGTCAACATCCCCCTGCGCAGACACATCTGGAGGCAGAACGACGCCAACAAGCTGCGATGCATCGGCAGACCGCGAGACACCCTCCACCACTGGACCCTCATCCTGTGACAACGCCTCCGCCACCGCCGTCGACGAAGACCCTTCCTCAGAAACAAATGTTCCATCGCAAAATCTGGTTAGATCGTCCTCCGCAAAAGCACGGCCAAGATACTTCACGTCCACGTTGCAGCGCATGACCACTTGTGCCACTGGATTTGACATTCCTTCAAAAGGATGATCTCGCTGGGCTTGGAACACATGCGGATTCTCGTTCTTGAACTCTTCCAGCTGCTCCAGATTGGTCGTGACATGCTGCAACCTCGAAAAAGACGCCCGGGGCACACGTGGCCAGCCTTTGCGACAGCAGACTTTCGTCTTTCCATCGTCCTCTCGGGTCAACTCAATGTGAAAACAGCCAAAGCGACAACCGCGCTTGCCCTTCACGGCTTTCCTGACTCATGGAAACTTACCCGTCCAAAAAAGGCATTAATAAACAGAAAAAACATCTCACACACAAAAACACACCCGTAAGACATTCCATGGCCAAACAAAAGCCTTGCCCTCAAATCTCATGCGAAGATCTTCTTGAAGCAAGACTTGGTGCACTTGTGAAAGTGATTTTGTATCACCAGCCGTCGGTAATCTGCAGCGAACGATTGTTTCCACTCCACAGCGTCACCCAGGGCGCGCTGCNTGGTCTCAACGACGCATAACAACCTGTCAACGTCATTCGCCTCCCCGCCACCGCGTCGCCTTCCTCCATCGCGCGAAGTTCGTGACCATCAGGCTCTGACGGCTGCACAGCGGACGCTTCATACTGGCGACCACACTCCCTCTTCTGGCGTTCACTCAGCGGCAAAGGCTGCTGAGCCACGCCAAGCTGTTCAGCCAGCACAAGTTGCGAATCGTACCTGAAGCGGCACACACATTCCAACACCCTGCGACTCCAACGCTGCAGCTCTGTGACCAGCTCTCCCATTTGAATCCGCTTCATGACGTCACGCAACCGATTCCCCAAGTCGTGTNCAACGAGCCACCACCTTGGGTCTCCAACGGACCACTCAAAGAAGCCACGTCCCCAAAGATTCCTCCTTGCAGCGAACTCGCAACACCATCTTCGAACGTGGCCGGCAAGCCAATGCGATAACTTTCTTTCTTGAGCGGTGGCAAAATTCCCAAGACCTCCTCAAAGAAGATGTCCATCATGAGGGCAAAGCAACGCGCCTGGGACACAGGATCCTTTGCGACGATGCGTCGCATCGCTGCTGCGGTCGGCACCGCAGGCATCTCCAAGTCCCAGTCCACACAAATGCGACATTCCTCCACCACCGTCTCTGCAGAACTTTGCAAGTGCAGCTGCAAAAGCAACGGCGAACGCACGTCTGCCAGGTTCGGTGTGACAAACAGGTGCGCAGACCCATAGTGCCACCCTGCGGCATGCCCTCGCAATCGGATCTGGCTCCGGTGTCCTTCCATCCCCACAATGTGGGACGTCGCCTGCAGAACTCCTCCAAGCGCGCGCTTCAACGACAGATCCACCTGTGGATCCCGAAGCAAGTCCCTCACATCGGCATTCTCGCCGTGCAGGGCCATGGCCTGCAGCAACTGTTCAGGATTGACTTTGGCTATGATGTTGCAATGCTTTCCAAAGCCACGGCGCATCACGTGCGCCTTTGTCGCCCGCATCAGCTGCAAACGTCGCTCCACATCATACATCACGGGAAGCAACGACTCCTGATACGCCAAAGCAGTCCCCTCACGGCAAAACAGTCTTCAAACTAGAAATCAAACAAAAAATTCAACTCCTTGTGCGCATTCAAAACAACCCGAGACTTGCACGGACACTTCCGAAAGCAAGCAGTTTTCAAGCTAGAAATCAGACAAAAAGTCAACTCCTGGTGTGCATTCAAAACAACCCGAGACTTGCACGGACACTTCCGAAAGCAGTCACAAGTTGCCATCCTGCCAAGCCACAGACAAACTCCACCGTGACAAGGGAACACAATCATCCTGATCATATGCCAGCTCTTCCCGAAGAAGCAGGTAACGAAACACATCCGTGGCATCCATCGCGCTGTCTCGTCTCAAGAACGGCAATCCATCGCACCACGGAAACAGATCCGGAAACGACGTGCCCCAGGTCTTCGGCTCGAACAGCGACAGTGGCGCATCTTGGGTCGGCACAAANTTGCTGCTCTTGCACACCTTCACGACCCAGCAACGGACCCGCCTCACCTGCCCCAACAGCATTGTTCACGCGATTGCGAACCACCTCCGCCGCTGAACTCCGCCGTTGCCCTGGCTGCCGCAGACACACGGATTCCACATCCTGCGCAATGCGAACCCACTTGTTCTGCTCATCTTCAGCGTCGTTGAGACCAACAATGCAAGACATCAAATGACCTGATGCCAGCGATGCAAAGAAAATAGCAAAAAAACAACATGCGCGTTACACCCTCAAAAGCCAAAGGCATCAAACAAAAGAAAAAAAATACGACCACCCCAGCCGGTGTTGCACCACACCTGAATCCTCCGTGCTCTCAGTCGATTCCAAGCCAACATCGGCCATTTCCGTGTCATCTTCTGCGGCGGCTACCTCTTCGCTAGCCTTCTTCTCACGGTCCTCCTCTTGCCCTTGCGCGTCCGCTGGTCCCTTCTGCAGCAACTCTCGTGCAAGCACGGAGTCCTCGGCCGTCTCCAACACGCAACCGTCCAAGGGGTCGTCACAGTTGCCGTCCAACTCCACTTCCTTGTAGAAAGGGTTGTTGGCCTGCAGCCACGCCACGGCTGCCGTGTGTTCGTCTCTCGGCGCTTTCAGTAAAGACGATCCGGTCACATCCCGCTTGTGGCCACCAACCAACACAAAAAGCACAAACTCCTGCATGTCGACATCCTTCGGAGGCAGCTTCGACAAGACAGCTGAAGGCCTAGCCTGCGGCAAGAAGATGNACAAAAAGCACAAACTCCTGCATGTCGACATCCTTCGGAGGCAGCTTCGACAAGACAGCTGAAGGCCTAGCCTGCGGCAAGAAGATGGAATTGCCGATAAACCCACGCTGCCGCTCTTCGCGCTGCAAGTGCCCCGGCTGCAAAACGACCACTTGCATGCAAGCCCGTGTCAAAGCAAGCAGCCGCTGTGTGGCAGCATGCAAGTTCCGCAAGGCTGCTGGCGGAGCGCCAATNCCGTGTCAAAGCAAGCAGCCGCTGTGTGGCAGCATGCAAGTTCCGCAAGGCTGCTGGCGGAGCGCCAATCCATAGATCGTTCGCAAGACTGTGGCGCGGTAACGCCACACTCGAAGATGTCAAGGATCGCTTGCAGTCGACACACACCAAGCAGGGCTCGCTCAAATCTGTGGGCATGCGTCGCTTGTGCAACAACAGATACCGTCCCTTCCGATGCGGATGCTCCACAGCCGACTTCCGCAGCTCTTCCTCAGGTATATGTGGCCACCGCGTCTGGTACCGTTCCACCCCCAAGAGCTCACAAAGCCTCTCCTGGTGCTGAAGGCTGACCTCCTCAATCGGTGTCTCCCTGACTGTATTCTCATCTTTGAACAAGTACAGCAATTTCAATTCATCCTTCCAGAAACGTCGTGCGCAAACCACACAAGCAAACTCCTCGCGACACTCTGTCCTTGGCCGTCGCAATCTTTCGTCGGCATTCTCCACAATGCGACGCTGCATGCTCCACGTCGGCACCTGACACAAACACGATACCATTGAAACCACGACAAAACGACCATTCAAGAAACATGTTGAACAAACACATATATAAATATAAACAGAATGATAACTGCTATATATATAAAGCTACATATGTGTATGAAAAACCAAAAAAAAGCTTTCCAACTAACATCCCAAGCGCATCAGGCCCCACGTGCTCCACCAAGCCGATCAGCTTCTTGCGATACTCTATCACAGCACGAGACACGTCGCCTCCGGCCATGTGCGTCTCCGCGACGTGCTCGGCAAAGCTCTTGTGGTCGGCCGACATAAAGCTGCAAAGGCGACACGCGTACCGATCCACAAGGCTCTCCGGATCATCCTCCCGGCAATGAATGACACGTCGTGCCAAGGCTTCACCCACCCCCGTGACCGTCGGTGTGCAACGCAACATGCTTGCAGCTTTCTGCAGCTTTGACGGGAAAGGTAGCTGAATGTCTTCCAGCACCGCAAAGACTGCTTCGACGTCACCATCAGCCAGCAGCATCTGCCGCAGTGGCACGAACCACGGCTGCGCTGGATTGCCAGCGTCCCATCCGGGCAACTTCTCCATCTCCTCCCTCTCCAGGTCCGATCGCCACTTTACGCCGTGCACCGAGTCGAAGCTCTCATCCAAACAATCCAAATGTAATTTCATTGCATATGGCATGTCCGGTGGATACGCCTTCTTCATTCGATCCACTCTTCGCTTCTTGTCTTTTTCGCAATAATCTTCTACTTGCTTCCAANTGGATACGCCTTCTTCATTCGATCCACTCTTCGCTTCTTGTCTTTTTCGCAATAATCTTCTACTTGCTTCCAAACAGAGAAGTTCTCCTCTTTCGTTGGAAGCCGCAAGCAATCATTCTCTTTCTGCCACTGCTCCACACAGTCTTGAAGTTGAAGCACCGTGACAGAAATGCCTTGCCTGACAACATCAAAAAAATACAAAACCAATCACGCAAATCAACTATTGACACGATAGCCAGTTCGAGACTTTTTTCTCGTCATTGACAGAATACATTTTGATTCTGTGAAAAAGCAAACCATTTCCTACAAATAACCCTCTGCTCTTGCCCCCATCCTGCTTGAGCGCTGCTTGCGCACAGCCACCGGATCGTGTCGGCGCCGCAGCTCCGCCAACTCGCTGGCATCTCGCGGATGCAACAATTTAATTGCTGCACCAAAAACCAAGCAAAATCGATGAACTTCTTCTTTTTCTCCTCCTTGAAGTCAAAGCACTGCGACCACTCGCACGGACCCGTCGGCGCGCTCAACAGCTCCTGACCGTAACGGCGCATCATGCATCGCAAGAGCGACTCGTCATCTGCACTGAGACCTCCGCGTCCTTTCTTCACCTCCCAATCCGGCTTGTATTGCCATGCCCAACGAAGATCAAGAACGCTCATCACATCCTGCCACTTCCCAACAACCAAATTCGCAACCCACCCACAAGGACACTGAAAATTCAACAAACCCATGCCGTGGGACAAACAAAACTTTGGATGGGCACACAAATCACAATCCACTGACCTGGAGAACATCTGTACGATCCGCAAAGCCCGCTGCGGTGTCCCACTCACATTTCTCATCGAGCGTGTGCACATCCCACAAGCGTTGGGCTACTTCATAGACGTCAGCTTGCCCGTCCATCGAGTAATCCACCAATTGAAACCAACGACCTGAAAACGACCCAACAAACATGCAGCACCTTCAAGACCCATCGAAACCAACCAAAGCAACATCACAACACCCACACTAGTTTTAACGCCGCAAGCCCAGCCTTTTTCGACGGTCTCCACTTCGCTCAACAGACAAAGCAACACGACAATGCATTGATGCCGTGACCGGTCAATGGCTTCGGGCAATCGCAACAGCAAGCTCCCTCGCAAATCTTCAAGTCTGTTCGGAAGCACTGGAAGTCGAGCATTCCGCAAATCAACCTTGATCCGATCTGTTGCTACAGCCACTCGTGCAAGAATATCTTCCTCAGTAAAATGTTGCTGCGCAATCTTCTCCAGCGGCTCATCTACCAAGCACGCCAACAACGCAATGCGATCCTGTTTCGTAGAAAAGACATCTTGCAAGCGTGGAGGCGCGCCACTTCCCAGCATAAAATGCTGCAGCCACCGCCATAGCCTATCACCACGACCGTCCTGCTGCGGCGAAACCACGTCCCCATCGAACAACCACAACGTAAGCCAAGGCAGCCGTCACTCCCCCACCAACAAAAAAATGCACGAACAAAATCAAAACTGTCCTGTTCCACATATGCCCAAAGACTCTTCGCGGCCTCATACGCGTCAGCATCTGCTGCCACATTCGCCAAACCATACAAGGAGCCTCTCCAGACTGCTGTTCCAAAACCCCGAAAAAACCCGAAACAATATAATACTAAGAATCCTTCTCCTAAAACTCGCTCACGCAAAACCACTATACCCGGCAAAACCCGAAAAAAAGATTAAAACTACTTGCAAACACACAGGACTGTATTCCACCGCCAGCCTCGTAACTCGCGCGACATGCCGCTCAAGGTGCAGCTCAAAACTACAATGCATTTGTGTCGCGGCAACTTCGTATAATCGAATCTCTGCACCACACTCAAAAAATCTGCAAGCTCACACGGGCTCGCTTCCTCCAAAGCAGCGATCCAATCTTGGACCATCTCAGGAAATGCAACGAAGTTAATTTAATGGCATCTGGTTCCAATTTAATGGCATCTGGTTCCAAGAAACCTGCCCTGTGGTCGGACACTGATCAATTTGACTCAGCCCATGTCANCCAGAGCTCAAGACCAAACGCACAGAATAGGCACCGGGGCCAGAAGGCCAGAGAGGTACCTGAGTAGGGATTTGGAAAACCAAAATGGGATTCGATGAAATGGTGGATTTGGAAAACCAAGATGGGATTCGATGAATTGGTGGATTTGGAAAACCAAAATGGGATTCGATGAATTGGTGGATTTGGAAAACCAAAATGGGATTCGATGAATTGGTGGATTTGGAAAACCAAAATGGGATTCGATGAATTGGTGGATTTGGCAAACCAAAATGGGATTCAATGATTTGGTAAATTTTGAAAAACCAAAAAGGGATTCGATGTTCTGATGGATTTTGGAAAACATTGGAAAAACAAAATGGGATTAGATGATTTGGTAGGTAGATATTTTTCAAAACCAAAATGGGCTTCGATGATTTANTGTTCTGATGGATTTTGGAAAACATTGGAAAAACAAAATGGGATTAGATGATTTGGTAGGTAGATATTTTTCAAAACCAAAATGGGCTTCGATGATTTAGTCGATTTTGGAATTCCAAAATGGGATTCGATGATTTAATTTGGAAAACCAAAATGGTATTCGATGATTTGATTTGGAAAATTTTGGAAAACCAAGATGGGATTCGATGATTTGAAGTAGTCGATTTTGGAAAACCAAGATGGGATTCGATGATTTGAAGTAGGCGATTTTGGAAAACCAAGATGGGATTCGATGGTTTGAATTGGTTGATTTNAAGTAGTCGATTTTGGAAAACCAAGATGGGATTCGATGATTTGAAGTAGGCGATTTTGGAAAACCAAGATGGGATTCGATGGTTTGAATTGGTTGATTTTGGAAAACCCAAAATGGGATTCGATAATTGGAATATAGGTAGATTTTGGAAAACCCAAAATGGGATTCGATGATTTGAATTTAGGTAGATTTTGGAAAACCAAAAATGGGACTTGATGATTTGAAGAAAACCAAATGGGTGTTTTGCTAGACTTATGTAGACTTGGTAGGTTTGGACAACCAAACATGGGATTTGATGATCAGAATGGTTGCACAACCACAGGTAGCGATCCTATGATATCNTTGGACAACCAAACATGGGATTTGATGATCAGAATGGTTGCACAACCACAGGTAGCGATCCTATGATATCATCCCCGGCTAATATATATATATATATATTTATAGATATATTATGTGTATATATATATATGTGTATATGTCTATATGTATACATCTATACATATACATATATATATGTATATATATATATATGTGTACATATGTGTTTGCACACACATAGATGCATATATATATATATATAGGCTAGTGTATATGTGCGAATACATGTAAATACATATCCATGTTTATGATACAATATCGGAACACAGATAACCCATCATGAGNATCATGAGATCATGTGGGATCTCTTCACTTTTTTTCATGGGATCTCTTCCCATCCAAGGAGACTGAATTGGATCCATTGGGGCCCCTGGCAATTCGCAGGATCTTTGATGGCCTCATGACTGCAGACCGGTGGGTGAGTGTGAGACCCATTTCATAAAATTGGTTTCTCAGGAGTTTTCTCTAAATAGAATTTGGTATCAAGATGATTCTCTGGTTGGCAAAAATTTGATGTGCACGTGATGGGTGCCATTTTTTTCACCTGGCTGGTCTCTAAGATGCGCTGGTTCAAACTCGATGTGTCCACNGGTGCCATTTTTTTCACCTGGCTGGTCTCTAAGATGCGCTGGTTCAAACTCGATGTGTCCACAAACACACCCATCGATCAACTCAACCCAAAACAGGTTCCATCTCCCATAGGATTTGGGGCATGTATACCCGGGAACGTACATCACATGCACCTACGCGGAGGTGAAAGCACAGTTCTGGAACACCCTTGCCTTTCTAACGCAACACTTTTTGAAAAATCGTCAGTGAAAAAANAACGTACATCACATGCACCTACGCGGAGGTGAAAGCACAGTTCTGGAACACCCTTGCCTTTCTAACGCAACACTTTTTGAAAAATCGTCAGTGAAAAAATATACAAACTATTTAACTCTTCTCCACGTAGGATCCCACTTTAACAAGGCTCAGGTTTGGGTTCCAGTGCGGGCTGCCATGACTTCAGCCCTCAAAGTACTGGCCATCCAAGCATTGATTGCAGCTT
>BGPT01001784.1:51878-123421 GCA_003297045.1 Symbiodinium sp. clade C Y103 | reverse complement strand
TGGATAACGATTGAATAACGATTGGGAAGACATGTGGAAAATTGGCATTTTCCTGTATTCAGAGTGCGCTGCTAGCTTCTTTGGTTTACCTGGATGGGTCCAGACAAAGGAGGCTGGGACACGCTTTCCCCGCTTGTTGTGTTTGGATCAGCTAAGTGCTGAAAAAGTCACAAGTTGGCTTGGAGTGAAATAGCTTGCAGGGATGCAAGCAGGAGGTGATGGTCTTTTTGATGACGGTACTATCTTGGTGGCGTTAGCTAAAAATCCACAGAAGGAGGCAAATGTCAGTTTGCGACATTTGTACCCGACCATGATTGTTTTCTTCCACGTGGGGATTGTGTTTGTCCCCCACAACTCCACATTCCCCTCCACATTTCAACGTTGTTTGCTGCAGGGGGGACGCATCGGTTAAATTGGATATGGTTGGAACCATTGTCGGTGCGGTTGGTTGGCTGTGACCCCAACTTGGCAAGGTGAGTTTTTCAGGTGTCGTTGACGGGCCCAATTTTGGATCCATAATTTGGCTGAAAAACGGGGTCGTCGCTGCAGGGCCCCCGCAGTTCTTGTTTGCGGCTGTGTGCCGTTCTTCCTTTGTGTTGCGTCCGAGCAAAAAGATTGAAGCTGGCGTGTACACTTTGGAGTCGAGGTTGAAACTTTCTTTTGTTTTTTGGATCTTGACGTCGATCTAGTATGCGACTGGACTTTAACATAAACCGGGAGTTCAGAGAAAAAACTAAATTCTCCAAAGAAAATTGGAAACCGGCCAAAACACACAAGTGCAGAGTGTAAAGTGCGGAGTGTGGAGTGTGAGTAAAGAGTGGAGTGGAAGGTGTAGTGTGGGGAGTGGAGTGAAAAGAATGAAGTTCGGTAAATCTTGTCTTCAAAATGGAAAGTGACTTACAGGAGAGGCCCTTTGCAAGGGCTCCGGTTTTGCTTCAGATTTTGGACCCCGTTTTGGGGTCCACGCGCGCAAGGATTTTTAAAACCTTGCATGTGTTCAAGTCGACCAGGATTGCGGGTGTTGTTTGTGTTAGACCCATTTCATGTGAGCTCCAATGTGCTGTGAAGGTGTTTGCAAATTTGCACGTGCAGAATACGGCGTGGAAATTTCAACATGGTTGATGACTTTTCAAATGGAATTCGGATAAGGCTTGCAGAACCGCGTGTGATTGCATGGCATGTGGCAGTGTGGCACGTTGTTTTGTAAAATTGTCATTGTCATTGAAGAGACTTCTTTTGCGCCATGCCCATGTGACAAGTGAAGCAATCTGACGCTTAAGAAGTCCTACCAGATTCCGAAAATACTATTAACGGCAGCTGTCCGACGCGGGCACGTCCAATACTCGAAAGAGTGGACCAGAGCTTTGCGATCTGCTACACGATTTCCTTGCCGTTTATCGCTTTTGCCGTGGTCAGCCTCATCCCAGCCTTATTCTTCAGGGAGACTTTAGAAGCAGCGCACACTGACGCTGCTATTACGGTCCAAGACCTACAAGATGCTCACTATGTCAATACCTTGGAAGGCATTTTTTGCTGCTATGGATGAAATCGGCGATGGACTGCTTACCGAAGCTCAAAGGATTCAACTGCTACAGAACCTGCGGGTACAAGCATATCTTCAGACCATGGATTTGAAGATTTCTGACAGCTCTCTCACAGTTTGCCTTTTTTTGCCTGGGGTATTTAGCAAACATCGCGAAGTACGGAAGATATCAATACAAGCACATCCTGGACACATGGAAGAGGATGGTAGATCATGTGAAAGCACAGGCTTTGATTGCAGCGCATGGTGCAGAAGTGAGGTTGCGTGGTGAATTGGAGCGGCAGCCAGTTGCTCAACCACGACCTGAGGAGCCCTTTCAAGCATCGAGAACCATGCACTCACACACGAACCATTCAAATCATGGTGCTCCCCTTGCAATCAGTATCGTGCGCGTCAAGACCAGCATTCTGCAAGTTGCCATGAGTCTGCAGGGCACTCTGTAGTGTCCTTTGACTTTGGGTTTTGCAGTCGTATGGAAGGCGAGACAGACAAGCAGACTTGCCTGCTTGTACATGACAGGGCAGCCAAAATGATGACTGCACTTCCAACTCCGCAGAAGGGAGGTAAGCGCTTGCAGTATCTTACAACTGAGGTGACAAAGTCCATTGTTTACACACAGCATCGAGAGATTGCAGTTCCAACTGACCGTTATAAGCCTTCAGTGTTGGCCCTTGCAGATGCAGTCAGGCGTACATGCAGGAACCTTTACATTGCCGTCCACGATGAGGGCGCAACGGTGGGAGACCATCAATCAAATGGAGCAGAAGTGACTGTGCAGATCTTACGAGCCAAGGCAGCGCTCTTGGTGCAGCAAATTGAAGATCGAGTGGCTGGTGGAAAAATCATCTTCGGTTGCAACCATCCAGTGTTTTGTTGGCTTTGCTACATGCAGGTTGGTTCGACAACCACTTCAGCGTAGCTGCAGGGCAAACTGCCTGCGAACGCTGTAGTGACAGAAGCTACAGTGCGAAATTGGCGATGTTTGGCGGAGGTATCTCAGGGTATTTACGTACAGACTTGAAAGCAGCTCCACGTTGGCAGCATGGTGCATGTGATGGGCAAAACAATTAGTGGAGACCTCCACATCATAGCAACTGCAAATGGTGTCTTTGTGACAAGAAGCATCCGCAGACATGCAGTTCCCTTCAACCTCCGTAGATTGGGAGGCATTGAGAACTGGCCTTGGGAGTTTGGGCATGCTGCTCTGGGCAATGGGGTGATTTACAACAAGCATGTGACAACCTTTAGCTTTTGGTGTTGGTGCAGCAGTTCCACCACAGATTGACGTTGAGGCCATCCAAGTCGAGCAGTACGCACTTGCTGAGGATCTCGAGAATGAATCTGAGCAATTCCAGAGGTTTCAGCAGAAGTTCCAAGCAGTTCAGTTGATGGTGGTGGTTTGGACGTTCATGGGCAGAAGCGTTCAGATGAGACTGGTGACGGTGACTCTCACAAGAGAGCCAAGTTTGCAGATGCAGCGTTTTCCTTGTTGGAAGAGAGCTTTTTGGTTGATGACAGTGAGGCTGGAAAGCAAGCCCCAAAGAGTCCGAAGCTTGATGATGATGCATACAAACGACGGGTGAACCAAGTGACAAGCACAGATTTGAGCTTGCATGAACACGAAGACCAGCCTGTGAGTTTTTCCTTTGAAAACGAAGACATTGAGTGTTTGGAAGACTACGAGTTCACTTTTGGTGATGATGAGTTTTGTGATGACAGCATTTGCACTGATGAAGAGGCGCTGAAGCAACTGACATTTCCTTATGGCAAGCATGAGCCAGTGAAGAGGCTCACAAGCGTGGGCGTATTGACAGTCAGTGCAAGCATGCCAGCAGACTGCAAAACTCTCTCAACGCGCTTCGTGCGAACATGGAGGGAGAAACTCAATGCTGCGGGTGAACAGATATGGCTTCGACGCTCGCTTCGTGGCAAGGGAATTCTCCTGGATGGAAAGTGAAAGGGACAGTTTGTTTTCACCTGCCAGTTCTTCAATCGTGGCCCGCTTGCTCCCCACTATGTTCCTAGAGATGAGGGAACATTCATCTGCTGTCACGATGAGCGTCAGCGTCGATGTAAAGGACGCATTCCTTACAGTGAAGCAAGAAACACCGACAGTGGTGAATTGCCAGCTTGCTGATGGCAGCAGCATGAGTTATGGTTTGGGGCGAATCTTGCCATCACCAAGTTGTTGCGCGAGGAGTTGGAGATGAGCCCGCATGTCCCTCATCCTTGCATCCTCAAAAGCAAGGACAACAGCTGCTGCGTGCTTATTCATGTTGATGACATCTTGGTGGTTGGAAAGCGTGACTTTGTGACGCACAAGCTTTTGAAATGCCTACAGGCCAAGTATGAAGTCTCGACCCAAGTGATGGAGAAACCAGGTGATGAAGTGACCTTTCTGAAACGGTGAATGGTGTTACAACATGCCTCACCTTTGACCAAACAGATGCATCATAAACACGTTGACCAAATGTGCAGTTTGCTTGGTTTGAACAGAAAGTTGCAAGGAAAGAAATCTCCGGGTCATGCAGACATGGATCAAATTGAATCCACTGGTGAGTTAAGCCTTCAGATTGCGAAGATCTTTCGCACCTGCATAGATGTCCTGCTCTACCTGGCTTCAGACTTGCCGCGTTGTCAGCATAGTGTGCGGCATCTTGCAACTTACAGCACTCAGCCAACTGCCAAGAGTCTTACAGTGCTCAAACATTTGGCTTCTTACTTGTCAGGACATGAGGATCGAAATGTGGGAGTGATCCACAACTATCCCAATGCTGAGCCTGGCGAAACGATCATGGAGATCTACACAGATTCCGATTGGGCTTCAGACAAGCAGACGCGTCGTTCAATATCATGTTCGACAATCTTTGTGGGAGGTTGCTTGTTGTTTGCAGCTTCTCGTACTCAAAAACTGGTTTCCCTCAGCAGTGCCGAAGCAGAGATGTATGCTTGTTCAAGTGGAGCATCAGATGGATTGTTACTTGCGAGATTGGTGTCACGGATGACTCGTTTCAAAACAACAATTTATCTTTTCACTGACAGCTCAGGGACCCGTGGAATTCTCCAACGCCAAGGGGTAGGGAGAGTTCGTCACCTATCCTGCAGGATACTCTGGCTTCAAGACCTGATATGCAATGGTGTCATCAAACTTTGTGCCATTGCAGGTGCCATGAACCCAGCAGATATTGGCACGAAGCGACTTCCAGCAAACAGAATGAGGTCCTTTATGGGTCTACTTGGAATGTACAGTGTTGCAACAGGAGCCATTGAATGAGTCGAAGATCCTGGGCACTTGTTTCAGAAGAAACACCACGTGATGACGATTCTGAGCGTCTTGAGCCTGTTACAGATGAAGGGATGCGGTGGGGATGGTCACAGTATACATCTTCAGGTGCATCTCTTGGTTTGATGGCTTTTACAGCAGTGCTTGGATTTTTGTTCCTTGTGGTTTGGATGTGCATGCGAAGCAGACGTCAAGTAAATGCAGAAGCAGCAAACGTTGATGAACCCGATGCAGAAGTAGCAGTTTTTGACGAGCCTACAGTTTCTGACGAAGTGGCGGCAAAAAGTTCTCAGGTGCCTCCAGTTGATCTTGATGGACCACAGACAGGTGAGCCAACAGTTGAAGGGTACCTGGCTTGGCTCATGCATAGATGTGCCAGAAGGCACGTGAACGTCGTTTGCTGTATGAGGAAAGGCTTACAATCTTGCATGGTTTGAAATCTGAAGTTGAAGGCCCTGATGCAAACTTCTGTGCAGCAGCCCTACGAACTTTGGGGCAGATGAGTGACATCAGTGATGACGAGGATTCACCAAACTATGCGAGGATTCATGCTCCAGATGCTACGCTTGATGAAACCATCATAATTGCATACAACTTTGTCCGGGCACTTCAATCTGGATCAGCCTCAAGCACAGGATTTAGCAATTCAGCACAAATGTGGATACTCTGCGCAATGCAATTGGTGCAGGCCGACATCGAGATGATGCAATTGAAAATTCAGACTCAGATGAGGCAATGGAAACTAGATCACAGGTGATTCGACGATATGATAATTCAGCAATGGGTGAAGTCTCAGACCCTGATCTTGGGATGGTGTTGCGTCACGGCAATGATGAAGACGAAAGCATGGAAGCAGATGGCGTTGAACCTTGAGGATTTGTCTCGTTGTGCATGCTAGCTCTCAAGTGTTTTCTGGTAGCGATTAATGCTGCAAGTGAGCAATTGAAAGGGCCAAACCGGAGGGTAATTTGAGTCTCCGTAAGGCCATGGGACATTTACCTTGACGAAATTCGAATGTTTCATACCATGTTGAGATGAATCTGTAAGCCATGTCTCAAAGAGACTCCAGCAAGTCTTGGCATTCCTAAAATGGAACCCCATGCAGCATTGGCGAAACAGACATCTTTAGAAGTTTCTTTTGTGGTGACACTTTGTCTGCAGACAGTGTCAAGGCGGAGTGAATATCATTTCCGCATGTGCAGATGTAGCTTCAATAGCGTATATTAAGTTGTTGCAGGTGAGTGCATGTCTTGAGGATGACACGCACAAATCAAGAAACATATCTTTGAGGCGCTTTTGGATCGAGGAAAATAGACACATTTCATGTCATTCAAGTAGTTCAAATGTTTGCCAATCTTGGAAGCGTGCCTCAACCTTGAATTTGTCATGGCCTGGAATGCTTGGATTACGCGTGTTCCAACTAAATCAAATGTTGCTGACGACCCCTCGAGATTTCAAATTGAACGGTTGTTGAAGCAGAATTGCCAACGTGACCGCGTAAACATTTCGGAATGTTAGAAACGCTTGGTCGATGGACGGAGGCGACCGACCAGCGTTGCAATCCCCGAGTTGAAAAGTTCTGCAGTTTGCGAGGGTCTTCAGAGAGAGACTTAATGAATCAATCATTTCGGTGAGCGAACTAAGTGGCGATGTGAAGTGATGAACCTTGGATGAATGGTGAATCAACCGAGCAGCTTGGGTCAAACCTTTTGCAAAATGGCAGTTGACATGCAAAAATTGGCAATGGTCTTGGCAATGGCCTCATGTTGTTCATTTGTCATGTCATATATCCTTTTTCTTTTGAAATTTCATAACCCACCCTCAGCCACCCTGAAATTTCGGTGGTCCAGGGTGCCAGTCCCAGAGCCTGGCGACCGACCAGCGTTGCAATCCCTGAGGTGAAAAGTTCTGCAGCTTGCGAGGGGTTTCAGAAAAAATATAAACTGTCCGCAGTTTTTTGTGTTTGTGCGCAATTTGAACCATTCCATATGTTGCCTCTTTCAGCCATATTCTTTGAATTTTCGCCCGACTAGCCGCAGATTGGCATCGGATGTGTGGGATGTGAGACCGAAACGTCCCGCTGCAAAATTTAGTTTTTTGAGACCTGTTTTGTTGGGATTCAGGTCTTGTTTTATGTTGCCCCGACCAAACTTATTTTTGAAAAGGGAATTTAAAGATAATCATGAAAAAACAAAAAACGATTTAGCCAATGAAAAAACGCAAAAGAAAGATTCAAAAAAACGAAAAAAACAAAAACTAAAATATACAAACAAAAAACAAACAGGAACCAAAACTCGGGAATTCTTCGTGTTTTGCATTCCCAATCGCATTTGTTTTGTTTTTTGTCATTTTTTTGGTTTACCGCCGTCCCAATCGTTTTTCCGTTTTTGATTCGGTTTTTGGCCGTTGGTTTTTTTCGAATCGTTTTTTTCTCGCAATTTAAAACCATCAAACTTTACAGGAGTTAGCTTGTATAGCAGGCGGCATAAACCATGTTTTTGTGATTTTGGTATGTTTCAGTTGTATATGGGATGAATTTTACTAGCAACATAACAATGCGAAAAATGAACAAAACATGTTTCATTCCCACTTCATTCAAAAATCAAAAAATGGAAAGCAACATTTTGTCATTGATACCAACAATTTTTGAGGACACGAACAGTTTTCACCATTCTTTGTTGTGGTCGTTGTGGTTATTTTCGTCAAGGTGGCGCTGGTACTAGTGGTGGTAGTATCGGCTAAACCGAAATTAGTCTCAGTTTGTCTGGCGTGGAACTTCGGGGCGCCACCAGTGGCCGGAAAAATGTTTTTTCATTCATGCCGCAGCTGTTGTCAACAGTAGAGGAAAGCATTGTTCCGCTTCAATTATCGGAATACATCGCAGTAGAGGATGCAATCATCACATATCTCAGGGGAAAAACAAATCTCAATGTTAGTTTTGTTTTTAAACAGAAAAAACATGGCAAGTCCCCTTGGGGACAGTTTTCCCTTCAGACCGCCGTTGGCAGAAAGTGCCAACCTTAGTGGTGGAGTCAAATTTTCATTCTGTTGAATTCAGTGAAGTGATTGCTTCCTTGTCCAAGGTGCCGCAAGTGTTCCGAGTCTTCCTGTGACCCCAGGGGGATTCCCTGTCGGTGGCCAAGGTTTAGAATCAGTTGCAGACGTTGAGATTTAAGGGAACCTATAGAACTCATCCATCTGCCATAATTTTGAGACTGCAGCAAATTTCAATACAACATGTTTCCACTGCGGCCTCAAGGCGCTTCTAGATGCTGCACGGCAACAAACAGAGTTGGTGTTTTGGATTGTAAGGTCAGGAGCACTTTAATTGAAATTGTATTCAAACGTCGTTTCACGATCTTTGGATGCGTTCATCAAATTCATCCATTCCTGGCAGGACTGTCCAGGAACACGAAGGGAGGCTTCAATCGTTGCAGGATGCTCAACCGGCCAGCAAAACGCATAACGGTGAACAGTTTGGGACCAATATCAACTATTCCGATCCATTCCGTTGAAAGATTCGAATCGCACCTTGAAGTTCCTGGCATAGGTCAAGGCAACTTGCTGATCAACTGTCTGTGACAAAGCTGTTGAGCGAGGAGTGGTGGTTGCAGACATTTTTAAGGTTTTAGTTTTCGGTAGGTCACAAAAGAGGCTCTATGGGGTTGCAATGCTTGCTTGACATCACTGTTTTGAATACCCAGGATCGAAAAGCGTTTCGATCGTCAAAGTCACGAAATTGGTGTGGTCCTTTTTTTCAGTCAGTCAGTCAGAGCAAAACCTTTCTCCCGAAGGGATAAATCCTTGTGCATAAAACAGTGCAGAGTGTCATGAGTGTCATGCACGTCAACTCACATACACATCGCATCCATGTTGTTTCTAAGTTTTGGGTGAAAATCAACAAATTTACGACATTTATGTTTGCACAATCAGCTTTTTGAGGCAAGCCGGTCTTGGAAATCGAGGACTTAGTCGTGAAAGTTTTCACTCGCCTTACCTTCAGTTGCAGAAGCTGCTGTTTGTTTCTGAAACCACACCAAAAAGACTAGAAAACAATGATAGTAGTCACCAACCCGAGGGGCGATGGCAACAACCTATCGCAGGCAGGTCTTCACATAAACAGTTTCTTCAGCATTCGTTTCTTGTCGATGCATGCCTGCGCAGGGAGCCAGCAGTCCGACCTACCAAGACATGATTGATCCCGTGGAGGACAAGACTCATATTGAGGAAAACCTTGCGGGCGACCTTTCACACCTGGATGCCAGTGTTAGAGTTGAGGCTGAAGACGATGCACTGATGCCGGTCGACGGGATGGCCACAGTGACAAGCATTGAGGGCAGAGAGGGAGATGAAGCAGCTGAAGGAGGAAAATTGGAACGCCGATTGTCTGAAATGGACTTGCCCAGGGAAGATCGCACAGAGCTCACCAGAGACTCTACGAATCGTGTCAGCACAAGCCCACCAGTCACTACCTCAAACTGAACGCACCAACTGAACCCGCTTGTTTTGCAGAGCCTTCCGAAGACTGGTTGTCAGCGGCAATCTATAATCCCCGAAACCAAATCTGCTGGTTGTCCTGTGCCAAGGCCAGACGTTTTTCCTTCATTGAAGGCCAGCCGTAATGCAGTCAAGATAGGGAACCCAACTGCGATATGGTATTCCAGAGAACTTCGTCCGGTGATACACTTGCCAGGTGGCCGCAGACCATCAACTCGCAGCTTGCCTTTGCAAGTGGATCCTAGCTTCGCAGGCAGCCTGCTGACCGAGGCACATTTGATCTCGTCTCGGTGATTTGTGCACTACAGTCACTACAGTCAAAACATCAGATAGACAAATTTGAAGCGGCAAGACTTGACATGGCCAGGAACGGTTTGCTGACCGCTTGGAGGAAAGCTTGTTTTTGACCTTGCACTGCTCAGCTTTGCAAAAACATGGTTGATCAAGAATTTACTCCTGCTGACTCATGCTGTTTATCAGGAGAGACTGCAGCAGGTCTTGGCTGAGGACGCATGATTTTTGGCTGTTTGCATAGTTTGCACGTGCGAATCTCTGACAGCATGAGATGTTTTGCATCGCTCCTGCAGGATGTTGAACATCGCTTGGAGGACATTTTGCATTTGGCAGCATCAAAGAAATCGACACAGAATCTTCAAGCTGCAGGACCTGGCTCAGTACATTCAGGAGGAGATGTATCACTTTGTTCTTGGACCTGACATGATGGAAAGAATCAGGCGGAGCAACTAGACTTTCGACGAAAAAACATGTTTCGTGCGTCGTGCGTGTCATTTTGGAAAGTGTCCCTTCAGTTTCAGTCTGCAGCTGTGTCCAGCTTGCTGAAAGGCAGGAATCTTCACAGGTTCTATCAATCGAACTTGCAATGGCGTTGGCTGCTCAAGACAAGAAGATGGAGGCCAGTGGTTTTATTGTTACTGATCCATTGCTTGTCTCCAGTTGAGTTGTGGCCTGTACAGATCTTGAACTGAGTTTGTGAAAGAAGCACTATATAAGTCCTAGAGCCGAAGCTTTAGCCTTCCTTGTAATCAAACAGTGTGATTGCCAGGAGCTTGTGCAATCCAGACTTCATGCATCCTTGAGTCAAGTTCCCTTGTCGCCACCGGAGATCCCGTCACTCAGCAGCGAGTAGCAGATGTTGAAATAACAATAGTATGAAATAGTCAAAACATATATATATATATTATATATACACACTTACATAGTATGATAATATGTATATATATATATACATGTAATATAAGTTCTGTATATAACATATATAATACACAAGTATCTATCGATATATATATATACATACAATATGATATGCACATATATATATGTATATATGTATATATGTATATATGTATATATGTATATATGTATATATGTATATATGTATATAGATACACACTAGCGCCAGCGCACCGGGCCCCCTTTTGGAAATTTGAAGCTTGACAGGCCCGAAGCCTTGACCTCCATGCGGCGAGTTTCGGAGGAAATGGGTGAAGTCACCGACGAGCTGTCGAAGTCTGGGTCTCAGCTCGTTGGGAGACTGATGGAAGTCATGTCCGCAGACATTCCAGTGCGTTTCAAACATTTTCAAACCATGATGGAAATCACCGCAGATCACAGCACTTTTTCCAGAGACTCGGCAGGAGAGTAAAACTCGTGGAAGAAAACGTCTCTGAGCTCAAGGCTTTGCAGATGCTTTCAGCCCTGACTTGCAGCCCTCCATGACTAGTTGCAGCCGACTTGCTTCACAGCAAAATTGGCCAGGGCATTCGTCTCCAAGTCCCAGACATGCGAAGACTCCTCAGTTGGAGCATAGAATGGCTTAGAGACCATGTGAAAAGCAATACATGCAGACCATTTGCTACAGACAAGTGTATGGGAAGACGCCGTAAGGAAACGACATCAACACCTTGCAATCCAATTTAGCTGCATGTGCTGGATCCTGAGTCACACCAAAACTCTGCTTGTTCGAGTCTTGTCAATCCAAATCAGTGTTGATTCTGTTGCGTCGTGCGGAAGTCATCCGTCCAAACCTGGCAAGGTGCAAAGTATCGAAGAACTTGAGGCTCTTCCGAGCCTGTTTTCCGAGCCTGCTTTGGTTCTTTATTTTTCTTTGCTCCCTTTGGGTTGAACTGTGCTCTGCTTTGAGGGCCTCTGCATTTTTCTACATGAGACCGCTGCAGGTTCAGCAACAAGAGTTGGCAGCTGCAGGACTACCGAAGACGATTAACACTTCTTGCGATGTGCTGCTTGCTTGCATCCTCCAAAGTACCATCAAGGAGCGAAACCTTCCAGAAATGCATCCCCAACAAGACAAATGCTTTCACCATCACGCGCTGGCTTGAGTCTTACTCCTTGCACATGGCAATGGTTGGTAGCTTTCGCTGCTGCATGATGTAGCAATACAGAGGGTGTGGCATGACATCACTTGATGCAGAACCATGTCGGCTCCATCCTGTGTGGTATGAGATGTGCCCCGTGGAAGATCGGATCAGTTGCCCTCTTTGACGAAAGGCAGTGCTGCTGATGATGATCTCACTGCAGAGGAACTTCAACCGCCGGGGTCACAGACTGCCAGGACCTCAGGAAGGGTTCTTGCAACATCTTGCAACACATTTCTCTGAACTGCTTGGAACTTGGAGCAACCAAACATTTCACCAAAATGTAAATGGGTGAAAGATGGTGAAAGCAGATTTGTGCAGCAATAGAGAGTGGAAGGAATCAAATGTTTTTTCACTCCTTTCCACATCTTTCCACCGCCTAAACCTCCTGGGGCTGTGCGGCTGTGCGAGAGAGCATTTCCTCAGGTCGCTTTGGCTTTGCCCGGACCTTCTCCAGCAGCATCGCCATCACAGTCGCTTGGACTTTGGGACGTCAGGGCCTTGGAACCTGACACCATGATGCAGCAGATGATACAGTGAGACAGATACTGATACAGCAGTGATAATTACACATTTATGCACTACATGTTCCAGTTCATCATGCAGTTGCCGTTGCTGATACATGTGTGCGTCTTGGGACCTTGCCCAGACCTCCACGGAGCTGGCAAAGCTGGGTACCCAGACATCATGGAAAGATACGGAAAGTCTTTTTGAGGATTAGATTGGATGATGGGAAGCACGAACAACATCTAACAACTGTCATCAACTGTCATTCTGCTTGACATTGCCAAATTGCCGACCAGGCCGAAGAGAAGGCTGGCTTAGTTTCGAGTTTCGCCATTTTTCCAGCAGTCGAGTAAGGCATTGATCTTTCGAAGTAAAAGGATGGCTAAAGATGGCTTCCTTCTCTGTCTTCTTTTAGAATGTTAGTCGGCCAGCCGCTTCTTTTGCTCTCAATGTGATTGGATCAGTCATTTTCAGGCTCAGCGACATGCTTGGCCTGTACATGCCTCCTGCACAAAAACAGCCAGTGATGGACTTGGTCAAGCCTCCAGGGCTGATCGAAGCTGTTCTTTTCGAGTTTGCGACGTCCAGAGTTTGTGTGAGGCCGTAGACGATTCGCAAGTAAAGGACTGATTCAGTGCTTCCTGAGCCCCACCAGATTTTTTGTGCATGGTTTTAGGTGGTTTTACTGGACTTGATACACTTGATACATGTTGATTTTGCAACGCAGGAGTTGGTGGCAGGCACTGAAAACATGAAGACTCGGTTGGATCAACTGGAGCAGTCTGCACCTGAGGTTTCACATGATTTCACAATCAAACCCAGTTTCATACAGCTCCGAGCCGTGACAAGGTTTGTAGGCACGGAAGCATCAAACAGAAGAAACAGTTTGCAGGCCAACCACGGGATCACAACATATCACAGCACATTCTTTCCAGGGCAATGATGTCGGACTTTGGGAAAGTGTCCTTGGCAAAGTACTGCTCCCAAAATGATATATCATCACTGCTGCACAAGAACAATTGATGGCACCATGTCATGCCGTCAGAACAAAATAAATGATGTCGACACGTTGGTCTGAGCCTTGGGTCTTTGCCTGTGGTTGGGGATGCAAAATCGCTTGGGTCGCTTGCGTTTTCAAGCAGTTGACTCAGTTGAAATCTATTGTCCAGTCTTGCAGACGAAGATCTTTGAGGCATCCATCCTAGAAGACCGGATGAGAGAGCTGGACAATGAGTTCAGAATCAGCAACCAGAAAGTGCAATCGCAGCCGCTTTCTTAGCCGCCTTGATTCTTTCTTTTATTTCTAAAGGCATTTGACAGCATCACCTTTGAGCGATTCGCCCGTTGATGAAGTAGAACAACATAGGGCAATACACTGCATGTTGACTGTTTACATATGTTAATGGATCAGTGTTTGGTCCACAACCTCTTGCAGTGAAACAAAAGCAGTGAGACATTGGGAGCAGACCTTGTCGGAGGCTTGACCTTCTCCTTGCAGCACATGAAACTCAGCAAGCTGAGGACACGGGGTGTCTGGAGCCAACTTGGAATGACACCTATTTTGGCCCAACACATAGGCCGTCATAGGCCATTGATGGTCAGTTGTAGCACTGCAGGACCTGAGACACAACAAGACCTGGAACTTGGCCAACCAGGCTGGACCAAGTGCAATGAGTGCAATGTGTGACAGCTGAGTGTGGTTTTTCTTTGTCCCATAGGGTACTCCAAAATCCAGTGGTTTATCATATTCCCATTAAACTGACCATTTCAGGGTAGATGTTTCAACAACCCATTCAATGCTTCGCAAAAGAATTTGGAAGCAGCTCTTTGTTGGCTGCAGCTTGGCTCTGAGTCTCAAAGTGGAGTACACCTGAGCAAAAACACCCTAAAGGCTACTGTAGATGAAAGACAGGCCAGGAATCTATTGATTTTTCACTACGATATTGCTGTATCAATCTGTATGAGTTCATACATTAATACAGACTCATACGTCAATCCCAGAACATGTCAGGACCGGAACTGCAGAGGGGCGAGTCGGTCTGATTTGTATCATATATATATAATTATATATATATATATACTAATATATACATAGTCTTATAGTCATACAGGGTTTGCTGTCAGCCAGAAGCAAACCACAGCACACAGAACGCTTGCTCTATGTTCAGACAGAAGGCAGCAGTTGCGGGTGGGAGGAGTTAGTGGCACATGAGCCAAACATAGACGCAAAAGGGGGAAAAAAAACAATCGCTCTTCGCTTCAGTCGCCAATGGCATGTCGGTTGCAGCGAGTTGCAGGCAGATGCATTTAGACTGTTGTCGTGCTTCTGATCTAAGTATATTTCATCGTATCATATCATCATATCGTATCTATGTACGTATTTTACTTGGGCCTACTGCCCAAAATATGCCAAGGTCTTGCAGGGCGGCTGAAAGCCATCAGGCCTCCCAGACCTGCCGCAGTCCCAGCCACGGACCTTCGGAGCACGTGACACGCTCTGGGGATTCGTGTCGTCCACCGGACCAGGCTGGCTCTCAATTGATCAACCGCCGGGGCTTTGCAGAGATCGTCCAGTCCTCTGCTAGATTTGGTACAAGAATCTTGGATGGACCCAAAAGCAAACCTTATCCAGTCTGCTTCACGTTTTGATGGACACATGGGATTGCAAGGTGTGCACGGATTTGGTTGGGACTTGAAAACTCAACCCATAGTAGATATTGCAATCAGTCCAAGGTCATTTTTCTACGTTTTTCCGCTCTTCTTATCTACCTCCTTTGCACTTGTCAACCTCATTCTGTCACCGGGGGTAAGGATCCTGGCAGCTCTGGCGTGGAAGGGACATCATTTCCAATGCGCACAGCCATTGTGGTGGTGGCCTTACGGCCGTATCTTCTAAATTCTTGTTGAGTTGATCCTGCAGTTTTTCCCATGGGGGGTTTCTTGGAGCGTTTCGTCCCGGGTGCAGGTTGCTGGGACGCTGGCCACCTCAGCGGTGGGCGCCGCGTCTCTTTGGGTGCGCCATCCTGTGAAGCTCTGGTGGAGCTGTCCAGAGCTGTGGAGTTTGCTGAGGCTTGGGGGCCTCGAGGCAAGGAGATAGACGTCGACATCAAACCAATCACGGACGAGGCCCATGACTTGTGCATTCGGTTTGACTGAGCTGGAGCTGGCACGCCCAGTAGATACAGGTTTTTGACAACAACGACAACCTCTTCGTTTTCTATTTTGACAAGGTGGGATCACATTTGCACAAACCTTTGGACAGACAAGAGAACCCAAAGGAAGTCGAAATGAGACTCGTGCCAGGCTGAGGACCTGGAAGCACGAGGTGTCCATCTCAGTTTTTCAGAAGTCGAGCCAGAGTGCTGGAGAACGCATGTGAAAATCATTTTGCATAGAGACACAGCCTTAGACTATATGCGTGAAAGCAAATTAAAATCAATCAACTTCTTCGGGAATACTCTTGTACTACTTCCATTTGCATGAAAGAATCTCATTGACTGTGGTGCGAAAGTACAAGTTGGCGGTGCAATGGGTGGTCCGGTGGTCTTGTCGGTCATGCGTGTGCTACAGGTTGGGAACTTCACCGGATCATGGACACTCTGGTCAAAGAACCTTCCTTGAGCAGAGTTAAGTGACCCATAGTGACCCCTTTCGGTTTGCGTAAGGCTAGTAACGCGTAGAAACTTGTGCGAGGGGCAGTTGACCGGTTGTTGCTCGAGCAGGCGGTTGCAATGGTTGGGTGATTAGTAAATCAATGTCTAGACTCACTTTTGCGAGGTACTTCCAAAATGTCAGAAAAGAAGGCCATGGCTATAGCTAACGGACACGTCATTAGCTTTGGGAGACTGGATAGTTGGCAGCCAACCTACCTTCAGGTGATCCTGTTCTTCCCGGTGAAGGGAAAGACGACGCTATCAGAGTTGTTTGCCCCCAAGCATTCTTGTTGTGTAAGTTTTGAATTGTTTGGATATTTTTACATTAGGTAGATGCTCCACAGCACTGCACAAGCTGAGACCAGGTCATGTACAAGGGACAGAGGAAGTTTGCAGCTCAAGCACAGCTCTGCACAGCAAGGACTGATCTCTGATGCGAGTTCCCAGGATTTCCCAGGCACCTTGGGGTCCTTCCTCTGCAGATGCTGAGGTCAGTTTTGTTCGTAGGAGACGAGATCCCAAAGCAGGAGGCACCTCGGGCTACGGGATGCCATGGGCACCCAATGTCCCATGGCGGGGTTCCTTCTCATGACTTTAACCTTGGGCAGCCTGCTCAGATTCTGGACTTCTACAAGCCAGTCTCCCAGGATCTTTCAAAATTGAAGGTGCGCCTTGGAACTTTGCACTGGGCACTTTGTGAGCAAAAACACCATGTGAGATCAAGTGTTTTTTTCGTTTTTCAGGTGCCGAAAAAGGTACCGATGGTGTCAAACGCGTCGTTTGACGAGGACACGTTTTTGCATCTTGACCAATTATAGACAAACATTAACAAACTATGTATATATATATTTATGTATACAATTATATATACACATAAAATCAAACACAGCAATGATGTGAAAGCCACTGGCAGGATGTTCTACAAGCCAGTGCTCCTGGGCGGCCAATGGTTTTGCTGCAGATGTTTGAGGTTCAAGACTCTGTTTCTTTAGCTTGGATCCAGATTTGAAAGCTTGGTCACAGTCGGTCACAGTTAAAGTGAAAATAAGTGAACCTTTGAGTGCAGGATACCTGCTTTTTGTGCTTCTTGATGAGACCCTTTGTCAATTCATTGGTCACGGGCTGAGAGTGATACCTTTCTGCTGTTCTTTCAGACGGGCACTCCACCGTTGAAGATTTCAAACCAGGCGGAGTTGCTTGCAGAGAACAAGGTAAGGGCTTGATGTTGCAATGCCCAAGCTCGAGTTGTAAACAGCTGACAAGATCAGTGCGCAATGCGCAGGCACCTTTTGTCCTGAAAAGGTGTCCATCTCAGTCTCCAACAGAGACCTCATTTTTTTAAGTCACCACCGACCGCTCCTGGACCTGGAGGATCAACATCGAAAAGAACGATTTTCCAAACAATTGCCCGGTTGCCAGGGGTGGAGTCCCCAGGGATCACCAGTTCCATCCAGTTCCTGTTGCCATACAGCGGTTGTACACATCATTGATCCATGGCTGCCATGGTCGCCATGGTCGCCATGGTCGCCATGGCCTCTGAGGAACTCCTACCTTTGCCTTATTTCGGGGCCCGAATGTCAAGGGACAGAAATGGGAGGAGCTCTTGGCCTCTTGGCTCAGAACTTTATCAATCTTCATCTCGGACAGTGCTGTGCAAAATGTCCAGGAGTTCAAACCGAAAGACCTTTGTAGCAAAATCTTGGAGGCGGGCTTATGCAGTCTGATGCAGCTCGGCTTCAAACTTTGGCATTTCAGTGACAGGTTTTCCCCAACCTCTCAGATGCGGCTATGCTCTCAGTCTTCCTAGTCTACACTGCGCTAGTGAAGGTCGTGTTGCAACAGATCTCTCCTGAATTGTGGCTTCGAATCGAGGCTTTTGAACGCATGGATGAGCTACAATCGGCCGTTTCGCTTGGGTCTTGAATCCTTCCAGTCTGGGGTGGTGTCGATGTTTCTTTCTGCTGCTGAATCTGACCGTCTCTGTGACTGGAAGCAAGGAAAAGATTTCAACTGTTCACTCAGCTGGTGATGTGGACAATCGAGTTGCAGAAGCTTGAGTGAGGTCCCAAGATTTTGAGACAAGTGAAGGTATTTGTATGGAGTAGGCACGATGTTACGATCAACTTGTGGTTAATGTGTGGATTTTGGAGATGTGAAGGTGTAGTCTTCAGGGATATTTTCCAGTGTTTTGACAATGTATCGTCATAATTCTCGTAGTCTATCTCTTGGAGTCTATTAAGAGTCTATTAAGAGTCTATTGAGAGTCTATCTCCAGAGTCTCTTCTTCTGCCACTGAAGTTGTCCAATAATTTTCCTGGTATTTTGCACCCATGCACTAGTGATGGAGGCATCAAGGTGTCCGAATAGCACCTGTGCTCGGCAGAGGTCATGCATCGCAAACACCTCAAGTGATGGAGGGTTGGCCCTCAGAGCGATGCTGTGATGCAGACTGCCGTTATTCAACTGTTGCTCTGCCTGACCACATCTTAAAATCCTGAGATTTGCTCAGGCCCAATGAAGAACATGACTTCAATAGCACCTTGCAGCAGTTGATGGCCAAGGATATGAGGCAGATATGAAGCAGATATGACACGGTCATGAAATGGCACCTGACACAGTGACATTTGCTGTACACCAGAGACCTTTACAGACCAGGCGGGTTGATGGTATGGACGAGAACTTAGCATTCCTTCAGAAGCAGGTTGAGGAGGCCGATTTCAGCTTCATCCCAGATTTAAGCAAGAAAATGCTGTGACGACATTCAATTGTGTATCGAGCTTGGACAGGTCGAACATGATGCAGTAGTTCTCGGAATCATGCTCGCAAAACATGCGCCCGACTGAGCTTGGAAGAAACTGGAAGCATGGCAGGGTGTGCTTCTCGTCACGCTTGTGAAGCCAAAAATGCCTCCATTTTTTTGATCATTAGAATGAGAGGCATACCTTCCTGTAGTTGCATGCACTTTCAATTCTTGCCAATGAGGTCCTTGCTCGCGAGGCACTTGAAACTGTGCTCTTGGAAGTCTTCCATGATCAATTTTTCATAATTTTTCCACATTTCAAGGCCTAGTTGTTTGTGCATAGTTTGAACCCCCCTTGCTCAAGGCCCAGTGAGCCCAGTGAGAAGGGTGTTGGACCGGCGGTCCACGGGTCCATGTCCTCAGGACACCGCGTCGTAATCCACGGTACAGGTTTCGAATGCTTCGGAGGTCTGAAATCAGATCGTCCGAAAGTGTTGAGATCTGATTTTCCCCAGATCCTGCGTCTGAAAAAAGCTGTGCCAGAATCCGAGACTTGCCTGCAACGTCCTGTGCACTGTAAACAGCTACCCGAATTGAACCTATCTTGAATTAATGAGTATGAATCTGTGAGCCTCTTCTGGTCTCACCAATGGTAGACCCAAGCATTCTCTGTTGTCAGATATTTCTCTGACATGCGCACATTGTCAGGTGGACGTTATTCTGAGCGTCATCAACTCTGAAATGAGGTGCATCAGTGTGGTCAAGATTCAGAGTTCCGGTGTATGATGACATTATATTACAGCTATATACACACAAATATTGTGATATATATATATAATATAATATAGATTCACACATTGGTTATTATTTAAAACTATATCATGTATACACAACACATATTTATGTATACATACGCATTTAGTGCTTCTACTGTACTTCGTTTGTACAGTTGGAGCAATCCTGCTGTCCAGGACTCTGCGGAGTGACTTTGATCAGAAGTTAAGCTCTGCGATTCTCGGAGGTGGGAAGAAAGATGCTGATTCGTGCTGTTCTCAATGACGTTTGACAGCTGTTTTTCTGCAGTGTGGACTGCCAGCCATGGCCAGATTATCTCTAAGGAATGATGTGCCACGAGAGGGGTCACGAGAAGTTCAGGAGACCAAGTGCTTGAACTTCTGGTCGAAATACAGTCGTGTTTTAGTCCGGGCAGACCCGTCCGACCTGTGGATTCTAGTAGTTGTAGAAACATATGAGGTACGGTCAAAAATCTGGTATACTAACTCATGTATTGAGGGCTCATTGGTGTCTGGAAAGTGCACACAACACTGTGTAGCGATAGGGCCCCCCAAAAGCGATACCTATAGTTGCTCAGAATACCCACATCTTAAATTGTTTGACATAAAGTTGCCTAGATGCAAGAGACGAAATTAGCGATACCTCTAGCGATACCTAAGCGATACCCTTTTGTCCAAAAAGTAGCCCCAGACCACTAATAGACCCTTTCCTCGTTTGCTTTGTTCAGCCTTTCCCCCTTTCCTTTCTTTTCCTGTCCTTTTCCTTCCTCCTTTCCGTTCCTCTTCCTTTCCTTTTCCGGAATGAGAGACACTGCTTCCTCTTCCTTTTACTTTCTTTCCTTTTCCCTTCCTCTTTCTTTCTTCTTCCGTTCATTTCCCTTTTCCTTTTCCTTTCCTCTTCCGTTCCTTTTCCTTTCCTCTTCCTTTCCCCTTATGTTCCTTCTCCTTCCTTTTCCGTTCTTCTTACTTGCCCTTCCGTTTCTTTGCCTTTCCTTTTCCTTTCCTTTTATTTTCCTTTTCCTTTTCCTTTCNCTTCTCCTTCCTTTTCCGTTCTTCTTACTTGCCCTTCCGTTTCTTTGCCTTTCCTTTTCCTTTCCTTTTATTTTCCTTTTCCTTTTCCTTTCCTTTTCCTTTCCTCTTCCTTTCCTCTTCCGTTCCTTTTCTTTTCCTTTCTGTTTCCTTTTATTTTCCTTTTCCTTTCCTATTTATTTTTCTTTATCATTTCCTTTTTCGTTCCTCTTCTCTTCCTCTTTTTTACAAAACCATGGTTAGCGATAGGCCCCCCCCCCAAAAGCGATACCCATTTTTTTGAACCAAGCGAAGAACAAGAGTTTTGACAACGGCTCATATGTATCTGTATGTATCTAAATAAATATACATAATGAAGCAATCTCTCTCTCTCTCTCTCTTTCTCCCTCTATATATCTACATATGTGTGTATGATGTAACATTTTTTTAAATCAAAAAAACATAACACAAATGTACATATACATAATGTATAGATATACTATATAATGTATGTATATATATAATATAGTCTATGTATAAAGTAGATAAGACATGTGTATATGATACATAATATGTTATATATGATAATATATATATATGATACAACTATATAATATATAATATATTATATATGATATATATATATATCACATATAAAATGTAATTGTATAATATATACTATATACAATATATATATGATAACATATATGTATATGTATATATGATAACATATATGTATATATATATATATACAATATTTATAATATCATATAAGATATTGTATATACTGTATATATATACATTATAAATAATGTTATATAATATATTATGAAAGAATATATATATATATATTTATCATATATAAGATATAAAAAATATTTGATATATATATATATGATATATAGAGTATCATATATATCATATACATTTTATGTTAATTTATGTTAATTTATATATACATATTTTGTTAACATATATATATATAACATATATGATATATGATATATATGATATATATGATATATATAATATACTAGAATATATATACACACCTATATATGATTACATATAATATATATTTTATGTAATATATGATATATAATATATAATAGGTATAATATGATATATACATATATAATATGATATATATAACATAGATATCTAATATATAGTATGAGAGAAGCATCATACAAATACATGGTCTATGGACATACATAAAAAATAACTTGCGCTGTGCTATGTGTATTTCAGGACCTGGAAGAAAAGGTGAAGCGATTGCAGGACAGCCAGCAGCAAAGCCATTGGCCTAGCATGACAGCCAGCACTCTGTAAGGTCTAGCTGCAGCCAACGTCATGCAAACAAACGTTGCAGAGTGATGGATGATGATGGATGATGGATGATGGATGATGGATGATGGATGATTTGATTTTTGTGTGTTGGAATCACTTCGGAGAAAGGCATGCTGAAAATTGCTGGCCTGCGATCCGCGCACAAGCATGCCGAAGCCCAGGTGGGAAAATTGTTGAAACTTGAAGTAAAAGCGAATACACACATGTGAATGTACCGCAACTTTTTCCGTGAATGTACTGTTTCAAACAGTGCACGTCGCGGCGTGTATTCTTGCTTTTGTCCCATCAATAGTTCCGGTGATATTGGTAGGGCACCAGTTCTTATAGATGCATCCTTGGTCCTGCTGATCATCCGCGTGGCTTGGAAAGGCCAATTTCGCCTTGGAGAAGTTGAAGAGAATGCAAGCTGAGGCGATAAAACTACCCCTGACACCAACAAATTTGAGGGTCAGGATAGGAATGAGCAGGATCATGACCCACATGCAAAGAAGGAAGCAACAACCTGAGAAGCGGCTGACAGGGTCAAACATCTGGGGAAGGGCCTTTGCCAATCTTTGGACGAAGTTCCTCCGTCAATAAGATTGAATATGTCACATGAATTCCGAATCAATCAAACCATCAGGTAGGTGGCATCGTCGACCAGGCGGCAGCAATTTTATAGTCTCTTTCTTCACTGGTCAACTGGTCACCGCTGGCATAGCTGATGTTTGGAGTGAACAGGTGGTGATGCAGCAGACAAGGCTAGACTACTTACTGGTGTACCTACCTCATTGGTGCAATGGCTTCAGTGCAATGAAGTGCGATGGCTTGAAGCTTCACTGGTGCAACAGACAAGGCATGGTGCTGCAGTGCAACAAAGGGACGGTTTGGCTCTCAGGTTTGAGCAGAGCATCTTGGGCATGTTGGACATGTTGGCTACATCACAATGCTCAGTGGAATCAGGTTTTTGGAGTGCAACCCCCACATTCTAAGCTTCTAAAACTTTGCATAGTCTACTGCCCAGGCACTTTCAAGGCAATCGTGTCAGTGGGGGAGCAGGAAAAGAAACCCAAGCTGAAGGCCAGTGCCAAGTTCCCCACAAGCGCGCAGTGACGCAGTGGTTTTGCTGGTGGCATTGAAAATCTCTTTTGTCTCGCAGCCCTGAACCAAGGGTGGAGCTACAATGCCAACCAGGCAGAAGCTTTTTGCATGGCCTCAAAGCGCAAATACAGTCCAGACTTTTTTGCCAGGACATTTGAAAAGACGGCCACTCAAGGTGATGTTGCTGGTTGGAATCTCAAAAAGTTTAGGAGTTTAGGAAAATTCCGGGGCCGGCACTCGTACCCACTGTGTCAAACAAAATCAGCTTGTGTGGTGAACCTTTCCTTTTGCCTTGCAGTGGCTTGTGCTGTGTCTCAGGTCCAGAAATGGCAAGATTTGAAACGACTTCAGCCATGGGCTCAAAGCCCTTGCCTAGATGCAAGAGTTTTCGTGAGTGACAGTGCTGCAGGATGAAGTGAATGCATCCAGAATTGCCAAGATGGGCAAAAGACTCCTGGAACTCGATGGCGAGGTGGACCTATCATGACCTATCCACCTGGCTTCGAGTTTCTGATTTCACCTGGGCTGGGGAAGGTGAACCGCACTGTTGTGGATTTGCGGAGCGAAATCCAGGCGGGCTGAGGAACAAGATGCTGACCTGAAGCATGCAGCTGTGACAGCAGGCAGTCAACAAGACCTTGCTCGCATTTCTGGAGCTTTTGCCTCGACGTTTGAGAAGGTGGCCTGCCTTGACACAATTTCCACATAATTGCATTGCTTGTGAATGCCAGGATGCTGCAAAGACAGCTCTTTCCAGAACCGTCAGAGGACGGATTTTTTGGCCCTTTGTGAAAGCACAACATTGCAGAAACAGTCACACTTGATCACACTTGTGGCATTCCGTAGCCAGATATTGAGATACTGCTATAATTTGATTTGGGAACCCCTCCTATAATATGATATAATATGTGACAAGATGTTTGTTGCATCTGCAGTCGCTGGCCTTCCAGGAAGATCCTGTAGATGTAGATATCAAAGTCGCCCTATTCTCAGCCTGGCTACTGTGGCTACCTTTCTGGAGCGGTTTGTTTTTCTGCTGGAACCCAGGAGTTTAAAGCTGACGAGGGTAAGAAGCATGTGACCTTTGGCGATCACGTGGAGTCACATCCTTGGTTTGGGGATTGGATGGGGGAAATGAAGGGAAATGATTCACCGATTGACCCACAAATTTCACAGCCCAGCACCTCAGCACAAGGACCCGAACCTTTACAGTGGAAGAGGATGAGAGCCGGCTTCCCTGGCAGCTGGCTGGGGAGCCAGACATCAAGTTGGTTTCTGAGAAATGACTAGAAAATAATAGAAATGAGTTTCTTTTTGACAGATGCACAGCTAGTGGCACAGCTAAGAATCCACATTTTTGGGACCGGGGATGATCTCACAGGTGGAGCTGGTGCTACAAGCCACGAGATGAGATGGGAAAAGACTTGGCCATGTGTCTCGAACAGCACAGCTGGCCTGTTTCTACGACTAGCCAGAAGCAGTTGACACAGCAAACATCAGCAAACATCATTCAATGGGCTTGCTTCTTCCATATTTGCAATTTTTGATTATAAAGAAACATACCGGCATATGTAATCATATGATATCATATGCATAGTTACAGTTTAAATAAAGACATCTGATCACAGCTGTGCCAGATTCGAAACGGAGCGGGACGACTTCGAAGCGAAGATCGTCCAGCACATGCCTCAGAAGTTCCGTGAACGACCCGTCAGGGTGGTGTTGAGCTTTCTTTTCTAATTTTTATGTGTGAAGATGATTCTCAGCTGCCACTGACTTTTGCAAACTTCACATTGGACAGAGCCGCTGCTTACTTCAACTCAGATGGCTTCAGCATGGCGGAGTTGCTCCACCTGTCAATACAAAGGCAGCGCCAGCTGGAAACTCAGAGTGATACATTTGATTCATTTGCTGGACATTTGTTGGACATTTGTTGGACATTGCTGGGCTGCAGAGTTGATACCTTGAGGCCTGGGGCGGCCAGTCAGGACGGGACAAACCTGAAGATTCCATACAAAAAAACCCACACAGCCAGCAGATCACTGGACCAATGGCGCTACTCATGCTGTCCCTGTTCAGATGCTATGATTGTCAATTTTGCAGAAGATGCCATGGTCGAAAGCTTAGCTGTGTGAGTTTTGTATGTCAAGCGTATGCACGACCCCTACAGCAGGTATTACACTTGAATTTCTCAACTTTTAGCGACTCTTAGAGCAGCACGATTCAGTCTGCAGCGTTTTCAGAGGTTGCCGCACCACAAATGATGGCAATAGAAGATCGTTTGGAGAGGTGCGCAGCTCCGCTGCTTTGTTTGGATAGTCCACATGACTTGCTGCTCCGGGAAGCATTGTGCCTGTTTCTTGCTCATCAATTAGATATTCTATCGTGGAAAAGCTTTGTGTTTCCTTCGTTCTGACTTTTCGTCTAGGCTTGGAAGCGAGTTTTTCAACCTCAAGAGGGCGCAGGCTCATTGGGAGCTTTCCCTCAAAATGTTTGCAGTCCATGTGGCAACCCTGAGTTGATTTTGAGATGTTGCTTTGTGCAGGGTGTTGTATTTCAAAGTCATGCCAAGCACTGCTGTTCTTCGAACCACTTGGATCCACTTAGTACATCATTTGGGAAAAAACAGCCACACCTCACAGCCAGGACAATAATCATGTGCGGAAGGCCGACAAAGAAGAGGTTCAGCAATTGCTTGCGCCAGGAGCTTTGATGATTTTGATCCTCGGAAAGATCCAAAACCTCTCAAGTCACTCAATGAAATTTTTGAAAGGCAGGGCAAGATGGTCTTTGTTCACTGAGGCGTTTGACGTTTTTCGAGAAGCTCAATATTCCAGGCGTTTTCCTGATCCACCTACTGATCAACATATTGATTCACCTGCTGATTTGATCCACTTCCTGTTCTGTGGTTTGTCATGTTTGCCCTCTGTGCAGATTTGAAGATTCGGATCGAGTCGCTCGAGGCTTGTGAGACATGGTCCTTTGTTGAAGCAACTGTATTCTACAGGGAGTTATATGGTCTCTTCAACTCTTCATTGATTTGGTGACTTTTCAACCTGTCCCATAGTTTGAAGAAAATGCCTTGAAGCTTTGAAGGCTTTGTTCAACAATTGATGTGGCAGGGTGATACCAAGTTTGCAGCGCAGAATGCGTCGGATATGGCTGAAAAGCTCTACAAGGCAGCCACGAGAAGCTGCTACGGACTGGATCTGGCTTTGTAGACACCTACTTTCTCTAGGATCCAAGCTCTTGAAAACAACAAAACGAGGACCAAGACTAGTGACTCGAATGACCTTAGATTGGCTGCTTTTTGGCAGGTAGAAGCTGTAGCAGTTCCTCGTTCCGAGCTCGTCAAGGTCTGAACGGAATTTGCAAAGTGCTGTGACTCTGCGCCACATCCGAGCTGTGGTGTGCTGTACAGGTGCAAAATGGCTTCGAAGACTTGAGGTCTGATCATCAAGCCATGAAGGCCTTGGTTTTGGTCGTTTTTGTCCACCCAGTCTTAAGATTTCATTTCCTGTGCCCCGCAGGTGGAACTGAAAGAAATGTCTGTTGCTGCCTCAGACTCTAATTATCTCCAACTATATATCTCCAACTCATGCGTTGTGGAATTGTGGAAGTGGGATTCCTTGTGCGAGTTGTGAAGGCCACCACCTACAACTCGAACCGCAAGTTCGTCCACGAGATGGCAGAGGCGGATCCAAGCGAAAGGAAGAAAAGTCTAAGAAAAGTAAGAAAACTCCGGGATGACTTTGTCCGAAAAGTAAGTCATGCCATGGAAGAAAGTTAGCCAAGTCACGGTGGCATGACTGCTTCGTCGAATTTTTGCTGCCTCCTGTCTGATGCCAACTGCTTGAACTGTGCATATTGTATATACATATGTATACTGTGTATACAGCATGACGTCAATCCTCTACGGACACTTGTTGTCTTGAACATCCTCAAGCGGCGGGGTGTTGACGAATTGATCCTGATGTTGGTGGTAAAGATGTAAACAGTATCCACCAAAAACTATTTCAAAATTATTTCAAAAAGAAATTGTGATTCTCGCTCCAATGCTTAGAAAAGTATGAGACCAAGAGGCGAGGACTTTTCTCGAAGGATTGCGGCCACAGAATGACAGGCCAAAGCATGGACTCAGCAAGCCATCGTGGGCCTGCAAAAGAGCAAGGCCCAGTTTTTTGATGTACAAAGGAAACCATCTATTCTCCAATTTGAGCATGTTTAAGTTGACGCGAATAGAAGCAGACGTTGCTAAATGCGAACGTTGAGATGAAATGTAACTACTTTGAACCCTTTCATGTTCCTTCAAGGCAAGCATAGAATGCATAGACAGAGATGACAAGCCGTGACAAGTCGTGCATAGAATGCACAGTCCGAAACAAAGTGGCTCTGGCCATCAAGGCTGACGGTCCCGACCTGGCGCAGCTCTCCGAGAAGGTTTGCTGGCTTTCATTGACTCAAGCTGACTACAACACATTGATAACTTTGATAATACTGCATTTGTATCACTTTGTATAATTTTGTATAATTTTTTATCATTTGTATATCATTTGTTCATAAAACTGCCCTGAGTTGTGTTGCTGCATACAACCGCAGACCAGTGTTCTGTGCAGTGTGGAGCAGACGTCAGGTCGGAAAGCTTGAGTACTCCATCAAGGACAATCGGCGCATCCTCGGGGATGGAGGTGGACAGGCCTGGAAGCTGAGCTGTGGGTTTGGCCATCTTTGGCTGGTATCTCCATCTGCCTTTGTCTCCATTGTGACAGACTTTGTGACTTCCTTGTGCTGAGCCAGTCATTGACAGGAGATCAACGCAGTGGTTCGGCGCATCATTTTGAATCTTGAGGAGTTTCCAAGTGAAGCATTTTGAATCAAATTCAACGTTTTGGAGACCCGCTGCGAGGACAAGATCATGGTCCTGGAGAAGAAAATCGATGCCATGGCGGATGGCAGGCCGAAGGCCCCTTTGCACCTTGTTGGCTGAAACCCTGAGAGGAAAGTATTTGGCTGGATCATGCTAGCTGGATACTGGATGCTCCAATAGGTCATGCTCGTTCAGTGTATTATATTTTTCTTTAGTTGTACGGTAGCAAGGTTTTTATAAAGAGATGAAGAGAACCGAAGTGCTTCAGTGATAATTAGGAGAACTTTGCTGCAGGACGCTTTGCGGAGCAAAGAGGATATTTCTCCGTCGCACCAGCAAAGTGCCAGCTATCAATCAACTGAGATGCAGGAGGCAGGGCTTGTCCTTTCGGCTTGGGTGAAGCATGCCAGACAGAAGGCAAGACTATTTTGGTGAAACAAACGGAGTGGACTCTATTTGATTCTATTTGATTCTATTTAGCCTACTACTTCTTGTAAGTGCTTTCACTTCGGAGAGACATTCCTGACCACATGCTTCTATGATCTAGAACCCTTTCGTTGAGTGCTGTAGGCTGCGGTTCAGTCCATTAGTGAGGAGCTTTCTGTCATGACGGAGGCCCAAGTATGTTTGATTTGCTCGGCAGGGTTCATTCTTGCCAAGCAGCACATTAAATCTGTGAATGCACATCCCGGGCTCACAGGCAGTCTCCAAACTGAAGCAGGACATATCTGTCAGCAAGGCACCAGAAGAGTACTGGATTTCCAGCTCTATCCATCTACGCTTCGAAGGTTACAGTAACAACATGAATCAAAAACCACACTTTTGCTGATTGAGTCCGTCTTACCCAGAAATCACGGTATCAAGGGTCCCTGCTTGAATGTCAGCATTGCTGCCAATCGCTGTCTCTAAGCTCTGGTTCAGACTGGCATTTTGTCAGAGCTTGAGGTGGTCTTAGCAACTCTCTCTGAGCACATTGGACGTATTGGACCCATTGTCTAAATTTCCAACAATCTACTTTTCCTAGACTTCTGGCTTTTCCGAAGGTACATATTGATGAGATGACGGAGCAGGCACCCACTGTGCCGCTTTGGCAGAAGGCATATAATTGCTGAATCATTATGTTTTTCAAGATGATGGGCAGCAGATCTGAAGCACATAGGGGTCTTGTGAGTCTGTCGTGTTGTACAATGCTTCATTCATTTGTCTGGGAGCGATCAGAAGTTCGAGCAAGCAACCGTTTGCATGACCATGCTTCAATGATATCGAAGATGGAATAGGTGTTGTATCCACTTTGAGTATCCTATATTATGGAAAATGCATTTGCCACAAACTCTGTTTGATATTGAAAAAAGAGAAAATGCGCACCTCACAACAGGACCACATTTGCCCATACTGACTTACATACACTTGTGCTTTGATTTTAACAGACTCTACACTGAGCATGGAAATCACTCCATCATTCTTCTGGGCTTGAGTGAAGGAATCCAATTTTTTGATCCATGATGTGATTTGCCCTTTCATGGAAGCAATGCAAAGACCGGGCCGCTTGGAAGCAGGGGCCTGAGATTCTTTGCTGTACAGTATTTCTTTCACTCATATGCACAACCTCAAATCAAACTTTGGTGGTCAATACAACTCATCAATATATTACTAATCAATATATTAAGAAGTGTGTAAATATATTTCAATATATTCGATTATTACATGCTATTCCAATGGCTGAGGTGGCCCGAGTGAGCCCAGCTGGACCAGTCCGTGGAGAACGTAGGTGAATGCCGCATGATGGTGTCCCCACATATTTCTGAGTCCTCAGCACAGTCTGAACTATGCATACTGAAAGATATATGGCATGCAGTGCATAATTGGAATTTTGATACATTTACGTACACGGATTCGTGTTGACATACCTACCTATGTAGCTAGTTACCTAGCTACCAGACTACCTAGCTACCTACAGAAATACGTATCACACATGATCATACATAACATACTGTATCATAATTATGATATCATAGAAGTATTCTTACACATGAGACACATGATGTATATGTATCACATACTTCGCAAACCTTGCTAGTGGAAGTTGGAAACAATTAAACGTTCTGGTCCATTTCTGCGCGCAGCGCCACGTCTCATAGGTTGCCGGAGGCGGAGCGAATGCGTAGCTCCTTTTTGCAACGGCTGGAGGCAGGGGTACTGGTGTCGTTCCCGGATGTTCCCGGTACTCGTATGGTTTTGGCCCAACCTAGGTAGTTTCCAGCAGATTCCAATACCAAGGATGGGTATAAGGTAACCTTTCTGAAAACCTTTGGACTAGTCAAACTATAGATACTCTTCTGAGCAATGCCCAATCCATGTTTGGCTTTCAGCTCGGGGACTGCTTCATTGAGATGGAATGTTTCCAATCAGGCCGCCTCTCTCTCCGGGTGCTTGCCCTGGAAAATACTGGAGAAGTCCCAAATCTTCGAAACTCGTTGGACCCTTTGCTTGACTGGGCAAAATCCATTTCAGCCGAGGCTCTCCAGACATCGCTCCCTTCATGACCTTGCTCGACCCTTGTTCCATCATTTCCACCTGGGTCTTTTGATATGAGAGTGATATATCAAAAGACATGAGAGCTATCGTGTTTCTGTGGCAAGCGTTGCTGCACTCAGCCATGAGGTTGACAGTGACAGTGATGCAAGAGAAGCTTCTCCAGGTTCGTAAGCCAAAGTTCAAGATGCAGACTGATAAGTGCTGCCTGCAGTTGACCAACAATGATACACCAAGTCTATTTGACATTCTTGCCAATCTTTCGCACACCTGACCGTTTTGGATGAAACAGCACCGGGAGGGGCACTGCAGGTTCTGGCGTTGTGCAGAGTGGTGCCAGGGCTTCCAGGCAGAATGCCGTGGTACCCGTGCCATTCGCTCGTCCTCATGGATCTTATGGGAACCTTGTAACTGGAGGGTCTCCATTCTTGGCATGTCTGATTTGTCTGATGCTACCGCAGCGTTTCTTCAGAGCCGTATGGATGCTAAAAGGGGATTTAGAACATGACATTCTGTTTGATTCACAGTCACGATCAAACTCGGCGACATTATTCGCAGAGCCAAATTTCGGGAAGTCTCTCCAGACATCTCTAGACAAACCAGAAAACTGCAGGTGCTGAGGGGATAGTCAGCTGAGATTCAGCGCCGTTGCCATGACTGCAGAGGCTGCAGAGGTTTTGGCAACACGTGGGCCCGTTGTGCCCGCTGAAGCAGTGCTTGGGACGTGGATCCCTGCGAATTGGAGGACTTCAGCCTCTGCAGGCGTTTTGGGCTTGGCTATAGCCGGCCCGGCTGGAGGCGCTGTTGGATGCTGATCAGCTGGTTTGACTGAACATCTTGCAAAGCTGCAAGGTGTTTGTCAAAGGTTTGTGCCATTTCTCGACAGACCTTCAGCGAGAAGTGCTTTCTGTGAACATGAAGCATAGGTGTCATTGGGTGTCATGTGGTATGCATGTTTTTGTCCGCTGCAAACGCAGTTTGGCCCAAACGATCGCAATCGCAGCAGCTTGGTAGCGGAGCTTTGGCTCTACCGATGTCGGGCATGGCTTCCCGTGCTGGGAAGGTGCGGTCGAACCGCACGCCGGCGGCAGCCGGGACACAAGGGACTGCGGTCCCATCGGCGGAGGCAGGGCCTCAAGACGGACCAGCGGTCCCTTCCGAGGCTGCGCCCTCGACGACAGCGACGGCTGAGGTGGCATCCTCACAGCCGGAGGCGGCAGCCTCAGCAGAGCAGGTTTCCTCGAGCGCACCTGCAGCCGCAGCCGAACAGCATGATGAGCCGGCGGCGCCAAGGACTCCAAAGAGGTCGACGACCAACAAGAAGAGGAGCCCTGGTTCAGTCCACTCAGCTCCGGCTATGCCACCGAAGGAGAAGGGGATTGGTAAGGGTAAGACTGAGATGATGGGCCCCATGACCTTTCCTCTGCCTGCGCAACAGCGCCAATGGCAACAAGATGTGTATGGGAATTGGTGGTACTATGATGGATACAGCTGGTGGATGGGATACCGGACATCAAGCAGTTCGGGGCAGCCGCCCTTCTATCCCTCAGGCACAAGTGCAGGATGGTCGAAGGTGACAGGAGATACCTGGATGTCACCGAATGGAACTGGTGTGGGGCCGCCTCCACAAGCGGCTACTGGCGGCACGAAGTCAGAGCCGAAGGATGAGAAGAAAGAATCCAAGAAGGACTCCAAGAAGAAGGATAAGAAGGAGGACAAGAAAGAGAAGAAGGGCGACAAGGACAAGGACAAAGACAAGAAGGACAGGAAGCCCAAGAAGACAAAGGATGAGCCTCCTAATGACCCGCCAGGGGATGAACCCGATTGGGGGGATGGAGATGATGACCCTGGCAGTGAGCATACTTGGGAGTACTTTGAGGAGTCGGAAGAGGAGGAGGCCGGGTACGACACTGACCCACCGGTGTCAGTCACACCGAGATCTGAACGACCAGCAAGGCCAGCAGGCCGAGAGGGCAGAGCCCCTAAGGCTAAGGCAGCGCCTAAGCCGAAGCCAAAGGTCCGGCCGCGTCCGGGAGCACCTCCAGAGCCTGTCACACCTCCAGCTGGAGGACGTGCAGGGTCTGCTGCAACGATGTCAGCAGCGGCATCAGACATCTCGTCCATCCGGACGGAGTCAGTCAGAGAGTTGCTGCGCAACCGCCCATCTGAGGGTGGTGATCGGTCGCGACCGAACATCGGGCAGATCAAGCTGGAGGCCTTCCGTGGCGACCGAGACCGATATCGGGATTGGATCAAGATTGTCCAGGCCCAGAGACGCCTGTATCAACTTCGAGATGCAGAGCTTGCGGTGCTCATCTTCCTCAGCTGTGAGGGGGAAGCACGCCAAGTGCTCAATCAGTTGGAGGTTGATGACATGCAGTCGGAAGGGGGCTTAGGGCGCATGCTGCGTCTCTTGGACGATGCTTTTGGATCCAAGGCTGATGAACGCTTCGAAGAGAGACAAGGTGCTTACCTTGGCTACAGGCGGCTGCCTGGCCAGAGCATCGCTGCCTATGTGGCGACGTTGAAACGCCTCAGAGAGGAGTATCTGAAGGAGGACACTGGGACGACGATCTCAGACAAAGCCTTCGCTCAGAGGCTGTTGCAACGAGCGGGACTCACCCGCAGGGAGCGCTTTGACGTTTTCTTCGCTGCAGGCGGCGCCTACAAAAGTGCCGAGATAGAGCGCGTGTTACGGTTCAGATGCGCACACGTGCACAAGGAGGAACAACCTGGCAGCAGCCGAGCACCTCGCCGCGACGAGGACCGGGCTTCATCCTCGGCAGCGCCCAGGAAGCCTCAGCAGCAGAGGCGGTATCCCTACAAACGTGGTGACCGCCGCAAGCCGCAGAAGCCAACCAGGTATGCTCATGTCGCTGACAATGACGATGAGCATGAGGAGGATCCATACGACGATGATGATGACGAGGGCTTCGAGGCGGAGGATCCTGACATGGAAGCCCTGGTGGCAGATGGTGAAATGCCTGAAGAGGAAGACTGGTCTGACGAAGATGAGGACTTCGAGACCCTGGATGAGCAGGCATTCACTGAGGCTTTCGCAGCCGGATGGCGTGCAAAGAACCGCACTGCAGAAGCTCGCAAGAGCCGCGGCTACAAGAGCAAGGGCAAAGGCTCAGGTAAGGGTAAGGATACCCGCACACCAGAGGACAGGAAGAAGAACAGCACCTGCGCCAGCTGCGGTGAAAAGGGACACTGGCGTGGAGACCCAGTGTGCAAGAATGTGCAGTCCGGGAAAGACCCAGTGCACAAGAAGGAGAGCGGCAGCTATTATGCCCGGAGTGCCAAGAGCCGTGAAGCCAAGCAGGAACCATCGGCTGCTGAGATGAGGCAACGCAAGGCTGCGCCTGCGGATGACAAGCCACCTCTGCCTCGCCGCAAGCCCCAGATGGCTATGCCGGTGGAGCCACCACCGCCTCCACCACGCCGCAGACATGAGGAGGTTGAGCCATCAAAAACGAAGGATAGCCCTGACCGACAGCGGGTGAAGCGAGAGGAGGTGGGTCCGTCCGCCAAGCAAAGGACGACCGGATGTGAAGAGGGCAGCTCGCCCTGGATCAGATCCTACTCATCACCGGCAGCGCCGGCATGAAGGTGAAGAAGGAGACCGAGACAGATCAAGACGCAGGAGACGATCACGGGAGGAACATGCTGATGAGGGAGGTTCGACACCGGCGTCGACTCCAAGATCCCGTAGATCTGATCGGTCGCATCCGACCTTGCCAGTGGAAGGGGACGACGTCAGCTCACGTCGTGTGAACTGGACTTTTGTCCATGGCTGGAGCTTCCTCAAGGAGTATGAGTCTGAGGATGGAGACGGTGCCAAGGAATGGGAATCCGTGAGCGACTCCAGCGAGGAGGAGCCGGACATTGTGACCCGTTTCAAGCTCCATGATGAACAAGAACGACGGGAGGCCAAGACGAAGCTCAAGGCCAAGCTGCTGACGGTGTTGAAGTCCCTGGCTGATGATGAGGAGGATGACTACCAGAGGCAGCGCCTCCAGAAGAAGGAAAAACGGGTGCGTGACCGCCTTGCGGCAGGGGCAGCTTCGGACTCTGGCCGCGCCAAAGCCAAAACAAAGCCCAGGTCACGGTATGCCAGTGACGTTGAGTCGGTGCCGGATGAAGACATGGGACTGAGCGTCCAAGATCTCTTGAAGATCCTTCCATCTATGAACAAAGAAGAGAAGAAGCTCCTCTACAAGCAGCTCAAGAAGGAGCGGGAGGATGAGATCCTGAAGGTGTTTGGCAAGGCACCACTGGCAGACAGGACACCCACGAAGATGAAGAGGCAGGATCAACGACGAGATGGCTACTCAGCGGCAGCGTCCCGCTCCTCGGCAGCAGCCGCCAGTTCGAGCAGACGGCACACAGAGCAGCAGACGGCTGTTTCCGAGCCGCCTGATGAGAACTCGGATCTACCTGCGGGGGTGAAGAAGAAGCGCCTGGAGATTTTCAGGCGGGAGCTCTACGAGAATGCGAAAGACCGCAGGGGACGAGTGAGGCCATCTGAGGCGTCTGAGATTCCAACGCCTTTGCAAGAGACCTGTGAGCACCCCTACAACAGACTGATGTGGGGTGCCAACATTCATGCCCATTGGGCAACATGCAAGGAATGCAAGCTGAAGAAGGTGTTGTACTACTCCACTCTGCATGGTGCGATGGTTGAAGGCGCACCGGAGATGGTCCACGACACCCTGCAGTCCCAACACCCACCTGTGGGACATGTCATCATGGACACCGGTTGCCGCACAGCTGTGNATGGTTGAAGGCGCACCGGAGATGGTCCACGACACCCTGCAGTCCCAACACCCACCTGTGGGACATGTCATCATGGACACCGGTTGCCGCACAGCTGTGGCCGGAAAGAACTGGCACGATGAGATGAGGGCCAAGGTCCGACAGCTGGGCCTGAGGTACTACCCTGTGCAACATGAAGAAGTTTTCCGCTTCGGTGCAGGGAGTCCAGTTTTGAGCACAAAGGCATACATCTACCCGGTTACGGTCTACAAGGANGTACTACCCTGTGCAACATGAAGAAGTTTTCCGCTTCGGTGCAGGGAGTCCAGTTTTGAGCACAAAGGCATACATCTACCCGGTTACGGTCTACAAGGAAAAATCCTGGGTCCGCATCGCCGAGGTGGATAACACAGCTGAAGACCGTCGCGTATCGGAGTGCCCCGGTCTCATTGGCCCCTCAGAACTTGCCCGCTGGCAAGTGCAGATTGACTTCGCGAACCACAAGGTCGGCATTGGAGGTCACTGGGAGCCAACTGTGATGTCATCATCGCGACATCCCATTCTGAATCTGCTCAACATGCTGGTGAGAAGTGCAAGGTCGATGAGTGGCACTCAAAAGACCTGGAAGCCCTGAGGCAGCGCCTCATCAAGGATCCCTACAGTTTTGCACTGGTCCAAGAAGCTCTTGAGGCCAGTTCGATTTCAGGTGACAGCGTGGACATCGAGCCCAAACTGGCTTTTCATAGCAGTGGCCACATTGACGTCGAGATGGCCTTGTGGCAAGAGAACATGGAGGACGAGGCCCTGCAGGTTTTGGACAAGATGGGAGGCCCCAAAGTCTTCCGTGTCATCACCAATCCGAGGCCGGAAGATCGAGATGACAGCAGCCTTGGGAGCATCAGTGAGAGGGAGTCTGAGACCTCACATGACGCTGGTGCCAGCTGCTCGGATTCTGACACCACGAGCTCTGAGACGGAGGATGAGGAGGTGACTCATCAGGCGCTGGCAGGCGACATCGGGGGCGACATGGAGATCTTCAACAAAGGCCAGAGGAGACGAGTGTTGGCAGCGTCCAAGCAGATCGCAGAGGCAGCGACCTCGGAGATTGAGAGGCGGCGCCCTCAAAAGCAGCAGGTGCCGCGCACCATTGGTCGGCGATGGAGGATTCTCGAGATCTTCACATGGAGTTGCATGCTCTCACAGTTTGCATTCATTGTCGGATGGGAGTACTTGGAACCCATCACACTGCCTGGTTGGGACCTGATGGACCCGAAGGTGCAAGCTGAAGCATGGGAGTACCTGGAGAAAAGTCAGCCTGACTTTGTGGCCATTGCTTGGCCGTGCGGCCCATGGAGCATTATGCAAAATGCCAACCAGAAGACAGCCACACAGAGAGCAGCACTGCGTTACAAACGACAACAGTCAAGGGTGCTGCTGAAGTTCTCCAGAGATGTTGCGGTGTGGCAACGGCGGAGGAACCGGGCCCTGTTGGGCGAGAATCCCAGGACAAGCAAAGCCTGGAAAGAAGAGCCGATCTTGGATGGGTTTGGGGGCTTAGCAGAGGCCATCACAGACCAGTGCTGCTTCGGGCTGCGCCATCCAATCAACAAAATGGCATTGCGAAAATCTACAAGGTTTGTTGGACAAGAGGAGGTGGTTGCACCACTCCGGAAACGATGTGATGGTAGCCACCAGCACTACCCAATTGAGGGCAACGTCACCACCGACGAGTTTGGGAGCATTTCACTCTCATCTTGGGCGGGAGGCTACCCAAAGCCCTTGTGTGCGGCTATCATCAAGGGTGCAACAGCATTCTTGGAAGCAGCGGCTGCGCCGCAGAAGGGAGTCTATGTGCTGGACGACGACGTCCCCGAGGGCACATTCCAGGATGGCTTGGACTCCTTGGAAGAGGAGCTGGACCGGGAAATCGATGAGGCGGGCCGGCCCATCGAGGCCCCACATGAAGGCCCAGAGCCCGAGCACCGGGAGCCTTTGGAGGGGATGCGGCACCCCATTGCCAAGGAAATCCAGCGCGCAGTTGAATACGCGCACAGGCAGTTGGGGCACCCGAGTCGTGAAACCCTAGTGCGCATGTTAAAAGTTTCAGGAGCCACTGCGGAGGCGATTCGCCACGCAAGGGAGTTCCGGTGCAGCGTGTGTGCACAACAACGGCCTCCCAAGCACCCAATGGCATCCACTCCATCCATGCGCCCATACGGCTTCAACAAGCAGGTGCACATCGACATCAAGTTTGTGCACGACTCCCAGGACAGGAAGTACGCCATGCTGAGTGTCATTGATTTGGGCACGGTCTACCATGCCGCATGGCTGCTGAAGACCCGCCGGTCGGATTATGTGGCATCCAAGTTCCACAGGCTGTGGGTGGGTCCCTTCGGCCCGCCAGAGCATGCCACTCACGATCAAGGAGGAGAGTTCGAGCTTGCCTTCCATGAGTTCATGGAATCGATGGCGGTCCCAACGACCATTACAGGAGCCCATGCAGGGTGGCAGCTCGGTGTCGGTGAGAGGCATGGTGACATCCTTGGAACTATGATTTCAGCAATCACGGATGAGCACCAGACGGAGGGCTACAGCGGCATGAAGTCCGTTGTCAGTGCGGCGACTTCCGCCAAGAACATGACAATCACTCGAGATGGATATACCCCGAATCAACGACTATTTGGGTCGGATCTGAAATATCCTTCCCTCACTGAAGAGGACACCAAGCCCAGTTTTGCTGAAGCCTTGGATGCAGACACTGAGTATGCCAAGGCCCACAAGATGAGGATCACAGCACGACTGGCTCTCATTCGAGAGGACGTCCAGGAAAAAATGAAACGGGCCGTGCTCCGCAAACCCGGCGGCGCCGGTGAAGGCCCCATCTTGCCGGGTACTCAGATCTATTTCTGGGTCCCGAAGAAGCTCAACAAGCGATACAAGCGAGGAGGTCTTTGGAGGGGACCTGCGACCATTTTGGTCCGAGAAGGTCAACGTCGCTACTTTGCATCTTGGCGAGGCCGCGCCCTCTTGCTGGCCCAAGAAAACATTCGGCTGGCCACGAAGGAGGAATTGGCTCTCAACGAGCCCGCAAAACAGGATGCAGAGGAGATTGGTCATCTTCTACGAGATCCTCTTCGAGAGAATGCCTACAGAGATCAGACGCATGTGCCACCACCACCACAACGAAGCGCTGGCAAGCGCGTGAGAGCGTCTGAGACCCATGAGAGGAAGCGAGCCCGAGTCATGCTCAGGGGAACCAAGTCGGTGAGGAAATTGCTACAAGACGTGGCAGGACGCCCTGTGCAGATTCGGAGGAGAAGGAGAAAGCTGGAAGCTCCAGCAGCCGTGCCGGCAGCGCCGAAAAATGAAGTGGCCGCGCCACCCGAGCCAGTGGAGCCACCTGAGGCTCTTGAGAGGGCAGAGACAGGATCATACACCCCGACGGAACCCTATGATGACACGGCAGCGCCGGAAGCAGAAGACATCGAGCCGGCTGCGCCGGAGGAAACAGCAGCTGAGGAGCCGGCAGCGCCGGATGTGGAGATGCCGAAACCTGAGGAGATCCCGGTTCCAGACATGGACGATGACGACTGGGAACAGTTTCCAACTCGGGGAGAGGCGAAGACTGAATACAAGCGATGGCTGCTGGATGATGTTCCCCACAGCCTGAAGAGGAGAACCGATGGCATTACGCCTACTGAAGCTGCACATCGTGCAAAGAGGCTGAAGGGAAGCTTCTGCGCTGGCGTGGCTGCGTCCACCATCAGCGGAGTCTACCAAAACGAGTGGGTCTCTCAGTATGAGATTGAGTTGCTGCGACAGCTCACTGGTTTGCCTGTGACAGCAGCAAGGATCCACCGTGCCAAAAGGAAGAGGCTCCAGAAGCCGCCAAAGCTCGTGAGTCGGGCCAGACTGAGCATCCTGATCGGCAACGATCCCAAAGATACCTTCATTGTGAATGAAGATGAAGCTCAGGTCAAGGCCAATCCACGCAGGAGAGCCAGCTTTGAGTGGCGAGGAATGACAGTATTCTATCGGGCAGCTGCCCCAACTGGCAAGAAGGAGAAGGTGCACATCGAGCTGCCGGATGGAATCTACGTGGCTGAGATGTCGCCGAAGCACGCTGAGGAGTTTAAGTTACAATGGATCGAGGAGATACATGACTGTCTCCTGGCTGAAGTCCTGATCCTCAAGATGAAGCAGAATGGTCGTGAGCTCGACCCAAATTACTTCAGCCCAACAGAGAAGGAGGCGTTCAAGAAAGCCGACGCCAAAGAGTGGGGTGAGTGGATCAAGAATGGTGTGATCCGCCGCTTGGCCCCAGGTGAAGCAGCGAAGGTGCCACGCAGCACCATCTTCAAAGCACCATTGCGCATGGTGCGCACCAACAAAGCATCAAGTCAGCTGGCACCTCTCATTGCCAAAAGCCGATTGGTGGTGCCAGGCCACCTTGACCCCCAGTTGGGTGAGTTCAGAACTGACTCGCCAACTTGCCCCCAGACTGCAGTCAGGGCGGCGAAGACGGTGGCAGCCTGCCGCCAATGGGAGGCAGTCACTTTTGATGTGACGACGGCCTTTCTTTCAGGGAAGGCTACAAGCCGCAAGATCTACATCAAGGCTCCAGCAGAAGGTTTACCTCCAGCTGAGGACTGGGATGCGGTAACCCCCTACGAGCTCTTGCAGATCTTGAAGTCCGCATATGGACTTACCGAATCACCTCGATTATGGTACCTAGAAGCTCTAGACTGTACCAAGAGGACAGCTTTGCGGGAATTGGATATCTGCAAATCCACTTTCGTGGCAGGGGGAGGAAACGGAGAGCCCACCTGGGCGGTGTTATGCCTCCACGTCGACGACGGACTCTTACTAGGGTCCAGTCGAGATGCCAGGTTTCGAGAACTCCGTCGACAGATCGATGGCATGTTCACGATAAAGGAGTGGAAAACGATGGGCGAGAAGCCATTGCAGTTCCTTGGTGTTTGGACCACCCGCAACGAGCAGGGCGAGATCAAGGATGACATGACGGAGTACATCCGACAGATCAAGGTGGAGGAACTACATGGGACTGGCCCTTTGGACCAAAGAGGGGTCACGCTTTTTCGTCAGCTGACGATGCGTCTGCGCTGGCCTGCCCAGCAGACGATGCCGCACTTGCTGTATGAGGTCAGCTCTCTGGCACAGCGTGTCACAAGAGCGACACATGAAGATTACAAGGAGGCGGTTAAGCTCACCCAGAAGTTCCTTGACGAAGCAGAAGCTGGCCGCGCCAGTCTGACCTATCCGGTCCTCAACGACAAGAAACTGTTTTTGCTGTCCTTTTTCGACGATTCGCTGGGCAAGGAACAGGATGGGAAATCACAGTTGGGGGCCGTCCACTTCGTGACAACTGAGGATGCAAGGCTGCGACCTACACAAGCATCCGTGGTGGAGTTCACCACAAACAAGTCCACCCGCGTGTGCCGCAGTTCTATGGCAGCTGAAGCCATGTCAATGAGTCTTTGCGTGGACCGGCATCTTTATGCACGGTTGGTCCTGGACATGCTGCTCTGGGGACATCGCCAGCTCAAGGAAGATTGGCGTACAACCATGACGGTTCAAGGAGGACTCGTGACAGACGCCAAATCGCTCTTCGACCATTTGGGATCAACGGGGCAGATTCCTACAGAACGTCACACCATGCTTTGCGCGCGATCATCTGGAGTCGGGGGCCTATGAACTCTTTTGGGTTCCCACTTTTCGCCAGTTCGGCGACGGGCTCACAAAGAAGATGCGCAACCTCCTGTGGGAGTACTTTTGTAAGTACCACACGGTCAGCCTCAAAGAGACCAAGGAAGAAGCGCGGTTGGAACAGCACAGGCAGCGCCTACGCCAACTGCAGCGGCAGCGCCGCAAGGACAAAAAGGGCAGCGCCCAAACAGCAACGGCTGCGCCGTCCTGTATAGCAACCGGCAAAGCCGGTAGGAAAATTAAGACATCCTGACACCCCAACATCCTTCCTCTTGGGATGTGAACATGAAGCATAGGTTTTTGTCCGCTGCAAACGCAGTTTGGCCCAAACGATCGCAATCGCAGCAGCGCAAAAAGCAGAGCCCAATTCGCCTTTTCTGACACTGCGTCCCGCACTTTCAAGGTTAGCTGTAAGATGCTTTGAGTTTATTGAAGTTCGTTGATTCGCATCGCCGTTGCAGTCTAGAGCGCTGTTGTGAGATTGCTGACCCCGGAGGTTTTCTGGGAGTGGTGAATACTGTCATCACTGGCCCCGAAGCAATGCAGCCAGAGTCTCCACTTGGGCAAGCCACGCAATACACAATTGTTGCCTGTCCAAAGTTAAAGCCCTAAAGTCTACAATTCAAGACTTCAAGCATGCTAACTGCACTTACTCTTGCCAGAATAGTTGATATACTTGAATTTTGTCATATTTCCCATCAGCAAACTGTGGCAGACCTTTTTGCCGTGTTTGAAACGAACAAGACACGAAACCAGATGTTGCCATAAGGCCACTGGCCTTGTTGTTGCCTGTGTGGCCGGCGGTCACATCCTACTAGCAACTGCTGGCATTGCTGGCTTGAGCTTCAATGCTGCGCAATATATGATGGACTGCGGCATTGGAAAATCAGACAATGTAAATGTAACTGATCAACTTTCTTTGTGTTAGAGGCATGGCAATGAATGCAGAAGGAAAATGAAAAGGCAAACTGCAACGAATCTTTTGTTTGTATTGGCTGGTTGTCGCAGGAGCCAGGAGCAGACTGCAATCATGACAGTGACTTGGTGTCGATTCAAGTAGAAGCTGATTGGGGAGGAGTTTATTAGGTTTTATCATGTTCTCCCCTTAGGCTCAAGGGTTTTCAGACACTAAAAACTCACGCTTGAGCAGGTTGGGGTTTGTTGCAAGAATCCTTTTGCCATCGTTGAAAAGCTATGTTTCAGCCTGAAGGCCCAGATTCTAATTGTTTTTGTTATGGAAGTGGAAGCAAAGGCCAAGTGAAGGAAGGTGAAGCGAGAGAAGAGGAAGAGCAAGACACGGAGTCCTTGGCAGAGTCCGTGGACGACGAGCTTTTGGATGAGCTTCAGGCTGTGCAGAGCTGTAAGAAGGTCAGCTTGTGTAGGACGCCGTAGGAATCAGGGATCTGTTCCGCTGCCTGTGTTTTGGAACGGGCCTGGAACGGGCCTGCCATAGGATGTGCCTCCCCCACAGAGCTGGCTTTCGAGCTTGCCCTGCTTTGCAGGCAGGAGCAAGAACCATTAAGAAACGACAGGTTTGAAAGGTGTCCGACATTGTTGTGAAATGTTTTGAAACATTGACAATTGAAAGGTGTCAGTGACCTGACGTCAAGCCAGGATGTGCCGGATGGATGTTCTCTTCCGTAGCGCCATCTGAAGAACCAGACTTGGACGTGGGAGGGCAAAGCAAACATTTGCTCCGACGCAGCAAACGCAATTTGAGGCGAGTTGCTAGAGCTGAATGTGGGTCACTGTCCTGCGAAGGGAACAAATGTCAAAAAAGAAAGCCCTGTGTTCAGTTCTCAGTTGTTTTCACATGCCAAGCACAAATTGATCGCACACATTTCACATTGAACCCCAGAGGCAGCGGCACAGGGAGTTGGAGGGAGGTGACGCATCATTTCTCCTCTTCGAGACTACGAATCTTCCAAAGCAACACATTCGAAGACGCTGTGATGCTGCTATGCTTCGTCCTGTCACACCTCTGGCATTGAACAACGGAGGTAAAGAAGCAATTGTGCCAGAGCGGCATGGATCTGCATACTGCATCACAATGCACTCTGATGTTAGGAATGAGTCATCCTAATTCCTACGCAGATTTCACAACTGCTGCTAACTTTTAGCTTCTTTGGTTGGCTTCAAGCGAGCACTTGGGAAATCCAAGCTGCCTTCGTGCTGAATAGGTTTGTTGGCACAGAATCTGAGGTAAACGAATACTTCACCGGGCACTTGCTGATGATGCATCGCCCGACTGAGACACAGCAGACACAGCAGACGCCAGCTCGGTATTCTGAGTACTTTGCGAAGAAGACCCGTCGGTGGGAACTGCGACTGCAAGGTGCCTTGATCAGAAATCGTACATTTGAATTTACCTCTGGCAATAATGGCAGAGTGGTACCATCATGACAGTCACACCACCAGAGCACCATAGCTTCGCAACTGCCTTGAGTGAAAATCAAATTGCTAGTAGCAGTACTGTGAAAGACTGAAACAAGCCAAGATTGCCTTGGTCCAGCCTAAGCTCAGCAAGGTAGATTTCACAAGCGTCCGAACGGCAAGCTCTACATGGGCGTACCGTACTCAGCATGACACTATGACGCAGATTCAACAGTTGGTTTCAAATTCGCACTTTGCACTTTTGGGAAGCTCTTGAGGTGATTTCAGTGATGTCTCATTTCTCAGGTGGTCTTGAGGGATTTTGATTACAGTGTGCCTCTGAGCTTTTTCACGTCCTGGCTAAGCACTCTCAGCATCACACCACTGGACAGGGGTCCGCCACAGCGGTTTGGCAAAAATACAGATAGGCGAATTCAGGTTTGCTAGACCAAAGCTTGCTCATGCTTGATATCATTGACATCGGATAGATACAGTAATGATACTTGAGACTTGAAACATCTTGAGACAACTTATTAAAGTTCTGTGCAAAAAAATGTTTTGCTCGCAGTCTGGACAGAGACAACAGGATACAGAGCCCTAGTGGCGCCGCAGGAGTATGTTGTGGGAAGCAAAGTCACCCTCAACTTCGGAGATAGGGAGCAGGCCGCAGATCAGAAGCAGCCACTGTGCCATGGGCAAGACTTGGGTATATAAATTGCCATATTGGGGGATGGTCATCAAGCCATAGGGATTTATATACACCCATTACAAGGATTCGCACTATGGGATAGATGACCACAACCCATATCCAATTTTGACCATGGCTCATACCAAAGCACAACTCCACGGATTCCTCAATACACTTCACAGTGACAAGCGGCTGTGCTAGGCCGCCTTGAAAGATGACGCAATGTTTGCGCAGGTGGTTTCAGGCTTACAGGCGGGGCATGCAGAAAATTACATTTTTTTTTTTGAATTTCTTGAACATTTTTGTGATTTTTTTGCATGCTTTGTACATTTTTGTACTTTCTACATCTTTCTACCAGTTTTTTCTGTGAAAGTTCCGAGATGTTCCGAGTGTTTGGTGTAACACGGTGTACCACAGCAGGCCTTCGACCAGATCATAGTCACGCCGCCTGGTGCAAAATGTGTGCCGCCCATTGACGGCGACCTTGACGGCATGGGTATCACAAGGCCGAGACTTTGCCCAATTCCAATGGAGTTCGTCTTATGTCTGTAAATATGGAATACCTATATTTATCTATACAATTTAATACAATTTAGATAATCATGAAATGAACAGAGTCAATCATCGTGGCCCATGCCGCGTTGCAGGAAAGGTGCTCAAAGTTCCGCCGCCTGGTCGTCCACGGTAGAGGAGAGCCAAGCAGCAAACAATTTTGCGACCGTCAGTTACTGTTGGGTTTTGTGGTTGGCATGGTGCAATGAGCGGTGAACCAAGGAAGTCTTCAGCGAGGTCTTTGCCCCCTTTCTGGGGCTCGAAATCACTGCAGTATGATGTGGTTCCTGTTTCATCCTGTTTCACTGTGAGGAGATTGAAGCAGGCATCCAGCCTGGCAATGTGTATACCCTTTGCTTCTGGAGTGCTTCTCGGTTCTTGGACCTCATGGGAGCAACTTGTTTGCACGTTTGGATACAGCTTTTCTTGCATTTTGAACTGTTGAGTTGCATTTGGGTGCAAAAAACCAGCAACTTCAGTCAGCAACAATTCGACAACTGGCTTCTCATGAACACCCGAGCCAGCTTTCCCTAAGGGAGCGCTTACAGATCTAATACCACTGCTGCCAGCTATTTCGCTGTCCACCTTTTTGGATAAATGGCCTCCCCATTTCGTGTTCTATGTGTTGGAGGACAAGGAAAGAGCAGCTGAGCCTGGTGAGCAGGGCGAGCTGTTGCATTTGGAACGGAACAAGACCTACGTTCTGGATTTGATGATGCTTGCCAAAAGCAATTCGAACATGCATCTGGCCAAGCGGTATTACTTTCCAGAAAAGTCTGAGTAATGCCACTTTCCAGAGAGCCATCTGAATCTTTAACCAATTACGCTTCAATGCTTAATCAATTAGGCCTACTGGCTGCTTGGAGCCGTCAACACTTCCTGGCTAATCCTGGCTCCTGTACATAGCACTCTATCCGCATGGTCGAAGAAACTGTCGATCCAAAGGATGCTTTCCCAGCAGGAGAAAATTATGTTTCACCTAGTGGAAACCATCGGAAGAATTATTGGAATAGTTATTGGAATGATAGTTTTAATATGTTGGAGTGTATTGAATGATCCTGCAATGTTTGTGCAGCATTTACCCATAGCACCTCCTGCTTTGCGTGATGTGGGGTGCCGTCCTGTTGTTACAGGTCTACCACCTTGGAAAGACCAAAGCCTGATGTTCACAGCCCAACACTGAGACTGTTGATCAAAGGGACCTCAATTTCTCCAAACCGGAGGTATGTCACGTTCTGTCTCTAAGTGACTCCAGACCCAGAGACATTTATGTCATTTCAGCAGGGTACGATCAATTTAACTCACAGCTCTTCATGATGCAGTGAATCTACAGCAACGGGAACCATACAAATCATGCCCTCTTTCCATCTACTTACACAGGCGCTCTCTGTGTGAGACAAAAAACATACACACAAACCCTGTCTAGGGAACCTTACCTCGGCTGACAGGAACCTGTGACTTGAGCGCATCAAATGAGGCATAAGATGAGCATTTGATGAATGATGAAAATGAAAATCATCCTTTTGTCTCCAAGGATCAACTCTGTCAAGGCCAGAACCACTTGCAGCACAGAACTCAGAATCAAGACCTCGTTGTTATGTTGATGACTTAGCTGGTAGAAGTGCTTTGTTGATTGCTCCCGAAATCTCCCGAAGATCTGAAGCGCGCTGCAGCGATATGAGGAAGTGGCAGAGGCTCCGCTCCAAAACCACAAGGCATGACCGCATCCATGTTTTTAATAGGTTGAAGGCTCCATCATTTCAGGCTCTTGCACAGCGCGGGGATGGGCTCTGGGGCTCCAACACCCGTTGAACGAAAGGAGGATTCAAAACTGTGACCACAGTGATGGCATCTTGTCCACACAACAGGACCAACGGACCAACACAACACAGATCAATTCTTCAGCAGGTCCATGGGTCACCAAGCGAGTTGTCCACTGCAACCACAGTGCCTGGCGAGGCAGGGTCTCTTAGAAGATATGGAAGATGCCATTTTTGTTGTGGTTTCACCTGATTCCACGCTTCTGAAAGGATGGAAACGAGCTTCAAGGACAGTTCCGCTTCGAAATTGCTTGGGGTGTCAGTGTGAAGGTTGTCGAACGAGGTTTATGTTGGACACAGGAACACTGAGCGGAATCTACGTTTATACAAAAAATCCGACAGTCAATTGTGAGAAATTCTTTTCAGGAGAGGCAGTTCAGCGGCTGACCTCCCCTGTAGGCTGGGAGATGGGTCAGTCTCTACAACCTTTCGGCTCAGTGTATGCAATTTGTGAACTACTGGGAATCCTGGATTCATCAAATTTGAGGCCAAGCTGCATTGATCATCAAACTTCTCATTACTTTGGTGCTCAGGCAGCTCTGGACTGGCTTCTGACTTAGGCCAGATCCTTGAAAGATTACCTTCTCTTCCTGCCACAGAACTGATTCTCCCCAAAAAACCGGTCATGCTTATCTTTCTGGGCCGCTTGCCAATATCAAGCTAGGGGGAACACCAGAAAAAGTTCTTCGTTTTCGAGCCCCCTGTCATTCTCAGTGTGTACAGGTGACAGTGGTTGTGGAGTGCTCATCTCAGCAGTTCTCTCACAATGTCGGAAAAGTGGCACGTTGAGGTTCCCCGCTTTGGGACCCAAATTTGATTCTGGTGAAATTCTGTGGAGTCTGTGAAGCTCCTGTGCTGCCCTGAGGTATGGCAACGGGAGGATCCAGAGGTCACGATGGCCCGGAGACTGAAAGGACCCCCGCGAACTGATAGTCACCATATATGTCACCATAGCCAATTCGTAGCAGTTGCAAGAGTGATTGGTTGTATTCCTTATTTGTTGTCCAAAGTTTGAAGTTTCTTTTGTACGCACAACTCGTTCCCTGTTGCACTTGTTGACTAGAAATATCATGATGAGTCTGTGAGATCCCTTGAGGACGGGAGCAATCAGCCACCAAGAAGTTGGTGTCAGAGCTGGAGCTTCCTGTGAAGGTCCCTCGATTCTCAAGCTGACTCCGATGACTCCAAAGCACTCTGAACCTGTCGCAATCGCTGTACACTTTGTGTCGAGTCAAAATTGTGCTGAGGTCTTGTCGAATGGGAGGATCGACAGACGTGCTTTGCACCAGGCAAGCCACCTCAATCAGTTTGGTCTTGATATGTCTTGAAATTGTCACCGCGGCTAAGAAGATCTAAAAAACTAAGGCTTCGACGCAGGAGTTGGAACAGAGCTTGTCCACCGTCACCAGTGACATCCTCAAAGGCCCAGGTGCCAGAAAAGTTCGGCCATTAAAATGTCACATAAAAAACGCACCAGGCCAGGAATAGTTGAAAGATTAGCTGATTAGCTGTATCACTGTATCATCCTGATTATCATGCAACTGCATCAAGACCCAGCTTGAAGGAAGCGGAAGAGGGGAGACATTGCATGGCTGTGAGGTCAAGCAAGGCGCTTGTGGAGGAGCGTAGAAGATTCTGAACAGTTGGTGAACGAATTGCAGGCACATCGGCACATCCGTGGAGCGTTCAATGTGTGTGGAGCGATATGGAGCGATTCCTGCCGCTGTCGCTGCAATTTCAGGCAAGGCTGCATGCAGCAACCGGATCCCAGCAATGGCCCCAAAGAGACAGTTTTGCGGGATGTCTCATGACGTGTTTGACAAACGTGGAAGCCTCTGCTTTGGATTCAGTCATTCCTCTCATTTGAGGTCTCGTTGTGCAGGGACTTTCCATGCAAAGCAGGCCGGCTGCTGTCAGTGTGTCAGACAAACATGAAAATTGAGGGTCGCAGTCTATCCAAAAACCCGCAAAGGATCAGATCATTTCAAAACATTTTGATTCAAATTTTGATCATTTTTGGTGGACCATCCTCTCATAGTACTGTAGCTCGACCACTGGAGGCACCTGACCCGGCAGTGAAAGCTGCTCAGGCCAGGCCCCCGAGCTCAAACTGGCAAGAATTCGTTTGCGATTGGATTTGGTTGAGCAAGAAAAGATGCGTCATCCAGTCATCCAGTGAAGAACTACTCTGAATTGCAGGGTGTAAGCGAGTACTCCAAGTACTTACAGTAGTACTTACAGATACTTGCAGTAGAATATACATCAGAATGCCACTATGAAGAGACCAGCTGCCTCGCTGTGCAAGGAAGAAGTGCGGAAGCTGCGGGAGAGAGTTGCCCGGAGTCTCATCACGGATTTGAACACATTCTTTGACCATTATTAATATTATCAGATATTATTATGCCATCCCAATGACAATTCGATTCAATTCTGGCAAAGTGATGCAAAGTGGCCACTTGACGTGAGGCCTTCTTGGAAAAGAACCTGCAGCACCGAAGTGGCCTGGTGTTTGGCTCAGCTTCTGCTCAGCTGCCGGTGCTGCTGGTGCTGCTGCTGTGCCTGCTGTCACACGGACCTCAGGGGGATACGCGGAGAAGGTCCGCGAGGTCAGGAGCCAAGCAGACTGGGACCGATAGCTCCACAGATCTCAACAGCTGTAAAGGCATCCACTAAATCCATCTAAATCCACTGGCTCACTGGCTCCAGAGCACTAAATCCATTGTTACTTGAGGCTTCGAGCGAAGATTGCCCGATTGGAGCAGGACTGATGGACACGTGGAGCCCGGGTATATGAAGATGGGTTTCCTTCCACTAGGGAGCTGTGGATGCATCCTTGTGACGACCTGTGTGTTAGCGACTGAAGAAGCCTTTCTCTGTTTGACTTTTCCAAAGATTCCACGGTTTGCTGCTCAGCTGAGCTTGTGGTGCAGAGGAGCGTCAAGAAGTCTCGGAAGAGGCCACCAGTGGATGGTGGAAATCAGATGAAGTCATCAATCCATGGTCCTTTTCTAGCTTTACTACTCTTTTCTATTCTTTTCTCACATTCTGGTCATCCTTGCCACACTGCACATAAATTTTAAAAGACACTCAAGAATACTCAAGATATTTCGACAAGTCAAAAATTCGCAGCGGCCACATGAGCGAACGGCATACTGGACCCAGGTGGCTTTCTACCGCAACAGCTGTCGGCAAGCGGAAGCAGAGGCAGCGGGCACCAATGCAGTGGATGGAGTTGAGCTGGTCTCCTCCGCCCTGTGCAGGTGCAGTCTCTCAAAAGCAAAGTGCGGCTTCGCGAAGAGGAGCACAAAAGGAACAAAGAGGCCTGGATCACAACTTTGGCCGCTTCCCCCTAGTCCACATGTGGAATTCAAGCATTTCGCAATGAACTATTGTACCAAAAGGATCCAACGGTCCACAAGAGGTGTTTCACTGCCGCAATTTGGACCCACGTGTTCGGCTGCAACTCAGCTGACATTGTGATTTGCTGTGTCAGATGGAAGCGCGCTTGAAGTCGTTGCTTCAGTCCTTGCTCCCAAAATCAGTGGCAGAGGACTGGGAGATTCCCTTGCAGGAAAATACGCAATCTGAACTTCTCTGAACTTCTCTGCATATTCCTCTTCGAAATCTTCGAAAAGCCTAGGAGTCCCTCTTGGATCTTGCAAGACTTGTGGGTCGGTGACTCAAATCATCGGACGATCATGTGCTGAGATGGTCGACATGGTCGACATGGTTGACATTTGTCGTTTCTGCAAGGCCGCACCTGGGCAGAGTCCCGCAATTTGGGCGAGGCCAGAAGGGCGGAGATGATCTCCTTGAAGGCCCGGGACGCAATTGAAGAAAACAAGAGAAAACATACGTACAGTGCACATTAATTGTGTAAATAGGTAAGAACCTTGCAAAGACGACTCAGAATGACTGAAGTGACTGAAGACCAGATTTTCTCTGCTTCACATGGAAAATGGCGTTGGATTTTGCCACTGAGAGGAGCATCGGCAGAAGTTGGAGAGCTTCATTTTGGACACCCAGGTCGCCATGGACCAGCACCCAACTGTTCAATTCGAACTTTTTATTGTGACATGACATGATGTTTCCTTCAAACGAAGGCACAAAAGAAGCTCAAATCACATCAATTCATCATGAAAATTGGCCATGGCCCGCAAGGCAAATATCGAGTCAGAGACGGAAAGACTCCTCAGGGCCGAGGAGGACAGCTGTGATTTGACGACAGTGCAGCTGGCATCGCAGTTGGCATTCCAACAGGACTTGGCACGGCTGAAATCCGAACGACGGGCTCATGAACGCGTGGGCCCCAGTTGCTGCAGACTTGTCTCAGATTTGTTGCAGATTTGCTGGGAACCTATGGAGAATGGTTTGTGGCACCCAGATATCTTGCATCAGACTGCAAAGACGAGATTTCGCCAAGCTTCTCCCAGAAGGAAGACAATGTGAGTCGTTCAACGAAAGATCTTGGCGCTTGTCGTCTTTCTTGGTGCAAGGTCTGGCCAAAGAGGAGCTGGCTGTAGCTCGTGCAGAGAACAAGTTGCTCAATGAGGTCCCGATGAGTGTTCTGATGTGTAGAGACCGATATCTTGAAGCACCAGTTCAGAGGAAGTGCAGAACATGAGAAGTTTCAAGTTTCGCCTCATCGAATTCGAGAAACAGATCCAGGATCGCTCCTTGTGGTTACAAACTCGGCCATGCACCCGGAGAATCCCGGTGACTCCCGGTGAGTCGGTGACAGTGATTGCAGCTGAGGCCGCGGCTTCTGAATCTCATTGAGGATCTGAAGCGTGTCTTGACTGAAAAGTTTGGCACGTTATTGGAGACGTGTAGTCTATCATGGAATAGTCTATCATACTGAGTTGTCATACTGGTCCTTAATTTGGAGCATTGCAGGTCCTGCAATCGCAGCACCAAGTGTTTCCAGCTGGGTTCTCAAAGCGCTGGCAAAGTGTGCCCAGTGTGCCAAAGCACAAATGTCAAAGAAAAGCTCCGTTGCTGACAGTTCAAGAATCGCAGTAGACGTTTTTTTTGAAAGGTCGGCCAGAGGTTGATGAGGTTCGCCCAGCTTTTGATTCACCCTGCCACGAGTTCAAGCAGCAGCAGTTGCGCATGTTGTTCGGAGGCCCTCCATGTAGCCGAGCAAGAAAACCAGGCGCGGCAGTCACAGACGTCACAGCCATGGCAGACTGTGGACTGTTTTGCGGATTGCCAGCAACTTGCGACTGCAGGAATTGCAGGGAATGCTCCAGCAGTTGGAAAGGGACAAGGTGCCACATGTACGAGTTATGTAGAAGTGTTGAAAGAGGTGCAGTGAAGCAGGCGCATTCTGATTGCGCATTCTGATATGGTGCTTCAATGCCAGGCTGCCCTTATTCAAGAGCAGGTGGGCAGACTGAATTTTCTGTATAACATTGCAGGTCCAGATACCTCTGACTGACTGATCCAATACTGATGATAGGAGGATATGATTCAGAGAGTAAGGGAAAGAGTTGCCGCGCACTTATTTGAATCCCACCGATGTGGGGAATCTGGAAACTTGAAGCGTTGCTCTGTTTCCTGCTGGTATCTGCACAAGGAGATAGGTTTGCCTTGTGTCCGGTTGTGATACCCAGGCTCCCCTTCAGGATCGTGTATTGGCTCGACAATCTTGAGTTTAGAGCTCATAATGGTATAACATGCGACCTTGTGAGCTTCATTTTGTACCATATGTATGCCTGTGTGTGCGATGGACAGCCGGGACCAGCATTTTCTTCTGGAGTCAATATGGTCGTCCATTTGTCAGCAGCGTTGTAAAACCTTGATTTGCTAAAGCATGTGATCATTCCTGTGCTGATGCGGCTGATCATCACTCCAGTGCAGTCTCACGTGTGACAGGACATGCAAAGCATCGCTCCATAATGGACAGCATCGCTGTATATAATGAACCAAGCCCTGCTGGGTGCCAAAATACCTGGCTTTGAAAAAAATCGCCATTTCTTCAGGAGGACATTTCTTGTAACAGGTTGCAGCAGTTGGTGCCTGGGCAAACTTATTTCAGGGGCCAAAAAGAGCAAAAGGAAGCAGGACATCGGCAGCAAATGACTGCTGGTCAGGATCTGCTTGTGATTTGGTCTGAAAGCTCCGGTCTCAAATCCGACGTCCTGGTTTTACAATGGCCGTAGCCCTGTAGCCCGTGGTTTGCCGGCTGGACCAGAGTTCGCGTAAAAAAGTCCGCGTTGCGCGATCAATTCAGCAGTCATTCATTGTCAAGGAGAGCTTGATTTCATGATAGGAGAGGTCATGGGCCAGAGTACCGACTTAAAAGATCACAACATCCTTAGCTGCTTTTGGCCGTTGTTGGCTGTTTCCAATTCTTTTGAAGTCTTTTTTGAAGTCCTTTTTGTGTCTCCGGACAAGTTTCCTGAGTTTTTTGCCCCTTGGGACACCTTGGGACACCTTGGGACAGGGCCAGCAGAACCTGGAGCTGGCAAGCCGCCTTCATGTCCTTGTGCAGAGCACGGCTCTTGAGGGGATGGATGACGAGGCTGCGCATGGACTTAGTCTTTCCGAGCTCCATGAAGAAATTAGCAAAATTCTGAGAAGAACATGTGAGGAGCTGGATGCTTCATGGTGTTTCATGGTGTTGATGTGGGATCTTCCCATGTCTTACATGGAACTGACCAGGTTCAAGGCAGCATTGCACTTGGTAGCCCAAACAAAGAATGATATTGAAAAAACCTCATCAGTTTGGCCGCCGAATAAATTAAACATATTAAATGTAGGCTTAGCGAGATTATAGCCCATGCATGTCAACACATGCCGATGCCTGTTGACCCCTCTTTGTGGACTTGTGCAGGGCACGGCCCTGTCACTAACTCGCGTGCAGGCGCAAATCGATTCTGCTCTAAACCTCCAAGCATTTGCATTGCTTTGCAGCAAAATTGAATGGTTCGGAATGGAGGTCTCAGCTTAACTTGAAGGTTTGAACACAATATTCACAGGTGAGGCATGGAGCCAGTATTTGTGGGCATTTTCCATTGTGATTTCAAGACGACTGGCTGCTTTTCGTCTCAAGCTTGAGCACACAAGCGTGTGGGTTGTGTGTCTGGTAGTTTGTAGGCCTCCCTGGTCCAGGAGAGAGTTAAGCCGTGCCATGTCGACGATCTCGCCTTACACAACTCAGGGCAAATGGTCACACAGCTCAGGAGGTGAGATTGACATCAACGTGGACAGCACTGGCCAATCAGTCATTATCAACCATCCGACCGTGGGAAAACAGACTCTGGAGGTGAGGAAATTTTGTCAAGGTGATGGCCTTGATTACTTCGGCTTCAAAGGGAAGATTGAGGGCAACAAGATCACCTGGAACAATGGAGTTGTGTGGACCAAACTGGCTTAGGACGCAGAGGCGCCCCACAGGTGCATTTTGCCCGCAACTTCAATGTAACTTGCGGTTCCTGTGCCATGTCCGACATTTCTGTAAAGCAGACCTCAGCATTTCAGGCCTGCCAGGGCAACTTCAGGGCGACTTGAGAAGGGGGAGCTTCTCAAGGGAGTCGACCGAGAGTGCTTTAAGCACATCTCTGGTCAGACCATGTGTCAAGATTGTCAAAATATGTCAAAATACCATCTGTGCTTGTTCACCCGCATGTGCCAAAAAAGGGCAGCTGGAGGGCAGCAGTGGTTGTGGGCGCCTGGACTAGGTACGCGAATGGTTTTGTGCTACCGTGGTACTGTGGAAGAATGTGAAGGGATGTGAAGGGATGTGAAGGGATGCACTCAATTTACCATGATTTACCATGGTTTACGATGATTTACCACCAAAAGAGTTCTTTCCACCATCGTTTCATAGCCCTATGAATGACACATCTAGAGACTCTACAGGTGATGATCGCCGCAGCTGCACGGCAACTCGTTGCTGGAAGCAAATGGATCACAAAGGAGGCAACGCATTCTGCGAAGCAACGACCTTTGATGTTTGATTTTTGAAGATGGATCTTTTTATTGTCAAAGATCAGGATCTTTCTTGTTCAAGATTGTTCCAATGCATCTTTGTTACAGTATCAGGATCTTTTTCTGTTTCATGTTCCAAAGATCTTGATTGTGAGCGCATTTCTGTCAGACCTTTGACAGCCGAATGGAGCAGATCAGAGGTGAGTACTTCAAGGAACTCCGGATCATGCAGGCGCAAGCGGCGCAAGTTCAACCGAGTTCAACAAGTTGTTTTAACGTGCTTGGATGACTTCTCCCTCGCCCTGTGCAAGGTCTTGTCGCACAGGATGAAACATGATTCGACCAAACAGCAGTTCTTCTCAGTCTTAGCCATGGTACATCTGGTACATGCAGGAATTGGTAGATAGACAGAATTTGAAGCAATAGATAGCAATAGTGTTTTTGGCTAATCATGTTGTTTCCATTGTGAGAGATCCAGTATGATCCAGTCTTGGCAAACCGGCGGGATGGAGGAGAGTTGGGACCTAGACCACACGACCACAAAAGCTCATGACGTACGCACTGCGAGCTGCAGGGACGACTGGAGGAGTTGATGCTCAAGGCACACTTTAAGCAACGTTTGAGTTTACATGCTGCGGTCCAGACTCCAGTTCCCCCGTAGGGAGTAGTCAGTTCCACGATAGGTTCCAACAGAATCCTTCTCAATATGGAATTGAAATGCAGGTCTTAGAAGGTCCATTTTGGACCGCACACCCCGCGGAGTTTTCGAGGATCTGTTTCCAGCTGTCAAGGTTCAGCAAGCCGCTCCGCTGCAAGTGAACATGCCGGCCCCCGGAAAGCTGCCAAAGATGTGGCCCTGGCAGGTTTTGATGCATAGCAAACACGCACATTTCCTGGGGTTGGAATTAGTCACAAGCATGCCATACATGAAATATATGTATTGTTGAATTTAAAGATCCAAGCTTTGCAGCTCCGAATGAGTCAGGGTTTGGTTGGCGGTTTTAACATGTTTCAACAGCGGGTGGAGGTTCATGGAAGTTGACAGACTGATCAAAATCAGTGTCCACTGCTTCCGCATTCCAGGATCTTTCAGAAGGTCCCTGGCCAGGTGCACCTTGCTTCACTGCACACAGAGGAGATAGGACATTGATCAGTCATCAGAAATGCAACTGAGTCATCATCAACACAAAAGTAAGGCTTCTGATGAAGTACACTAAGTAATTGCATAGCACCTGAGAAGGTGAATACATTAAGTCTCCTTGGCATTTTCTAAATCATTGCGGCACAGCTGTCGCGCAGGCTACTCCAGCGCAGTCAGAGGCCTTTGATCACGGGAGCGCATGTTTCAGTTGTTTAACGAGAAACTCTGATTGGACAAGATCCTAACCTGCATCTCACCAAAGATATGGCACATGCCAACTGAAGAACTCTACCATTCCCACTGCAGCCTCGCGTTTGCGAAAGCATGGCAGCCCCAGCCCCAAATTTCTTGGAGCTTAGACACCAACCTTTTTTCTCCTGGATCTCTTTCAGATAGGGGGTGCTTATGCCCGGCTTGAACCCCTGGGCTGGAGCCCAGCTTTTTAGCCAGGCTAAATTTGTATAGGGATTCTAGCCAGAGAATTTTGGTGTTTGACCCAGAGATTTTATCCGGCGCATTGGTTTCAACCAATGAGCAGACATTGAAGGTAGGCCAAGGGATTTTATTCTTGTAGAAGTTTTGGTCAGGCCTTGGATTTTACTTTTGGCATCCTTGCGCTGATTATGGAATGGCTGATCTCAGCTCATTGGATTTGAGCCCTATGACATTAGGAATTCCAAAACCTCAAGCTTTGGATTTTATTTCCTGACAATGGTTTGGAATGTTTGGAATTGATTTTGAAATCTCTTTTCCAGCCAGTGAGCACGCGATTCATAAAACATCCCCACCCCCTTAGCCTGAACCATGTAACCCTTGCCACCCGCAAAAACATTGAAAACAGCACAACCCCGTAATGACATAGAAACACACTGTGGATAAAACCCCATGGGCTTGACACTGACGGGGTTATGAGGGCTCACAAGGTCAAGTCATTGAAGCCGGTCATGCTTTGAAATTTGGCAAAGGCCAGATTTGGCAACCCTGTTCATTTTGGCAACCCGATTGCCAAGGAAATGTCTTTTATTGTTATACCCAAAGTCTCAACGGGTGATCCTTCTAGGCGTTCCCATCCCTGACCACAAATCCATTTCAATTTCGACAGCAAGTCCAGAAGTGGGACAATAGGTCTTGATGGGGTTAATTGGGAACATGATTGCAACACGAATCGCTCGGCGCGGGCCTTGGCACTGCAGGCATCATAACCATCAGGCCCCGTCATCAGCATCCATACCACACCATTCTCAGGCCCTAGTTTTTCTATCTTTGGAAAATTTCAGGCATTTACATCTGGAGCCAAGGGATTCTATTTTCTACATATTCTTGATGGTGATGTTTTGGGTTATCTAAGGCCAAGGGATTTTATCTTGGTAACCTTTGCTGAGATAATTTTGCTTTGTTTCCTGCTTGGGGTCAAGCCATGGATTTCATCCAGGGCCTTTTGGGGTTGGACCAGCAGGATTCTATCCCAAACCACTGGCTTAAACCCATGGCTCCAGGCTAAGGTCCATAACCACAGGGTATCTTTCAGAGCAGCAATCAAGGGCTTGCGGCTTGTGCTTGTCGAGAGCTGGTACGAGAGGGTACCACCGTACTACCTGCTTCAGTCTGGTTGTAGCTCTTGTGTACTGCCTAGAAACGACAGAGAAAAGGTTGGATCCAAGCGCACGATGTGCATTCTGGATTTGCCGCTGGTGCCAGGTTGACAGACTCGGAACAGCCCCAGCCGGGGGTGCTCGGCCACCAATCATCGCACAGCAGCCCATGAGCGCTCGTGGCTTGCGACCAGCGACAGAAGGAAGGCAAGGTGCTGAACATGGGCTGGTCTTCAACATGGGCTGCTTTTCAAAGGGGATTCGTGATTTCGCCATCTTTGGCTATCTGCGGCTATCTGTCCACTTTACCCTGACCGTGACCCTTATTTAGGTGAGCTTCTTTTGGCTTCAATGATACAGAAGTGGGTGCATGACACATCATGACACCTTCATACTGTATAGGCTACCACTCACTGCAGCCCATATATTTCTGGCAGGCCTCGTGGACGGCAGGGTCATCAGTGAATCGAACATGGGAAAGATGGGAAAGGTTGAGGATTTCTACTTTTCAGCGACTTAAAAAAAAATACAGGATTTGGCAATTTGACGCAATTTGCAGTCCACACTTGCCACTTGCTGGCAAAGCCACAAGTGTGCAACTAGGATTCCAATTGACCCAGTCACAATTACTTTATGTTTCCTTCAGATGACTTAGCACAAGATCTTGCTTTGATTGCTTCTGGGGACACTCCTTTGCCAGCGCGCTAGAAACAAGGCCTGCAAAGCAAGCCAGGAGCGCGGGTCATGGCAGAATCGGAGCCTCACTGCATGTGGGAAGTTACACAAAAGCCAAGCCAAAACTCAGACCTTAACAAGAAGCAGATGCCACCTTGTATGAGTGCACAAACACAGAACACCACAGTTTGTCTGCAAACTGTGATTAAAAACGCTCAACTTCAAGACAGTCTCTCTCAGAAGCAGTTTGGGTAATACACAGCTTTTCAGTCTCCCTGCTTGAGAAAGGCTAGACATGATGCAGGAGGAAACCAAGCAATGCAGAGTTGGCTTGACAATTATGTTTTTGATGAAAGAATTCAAGCAGTGGAAAAAAACACATTTGCTAGCCAAAAACGAGTTCTTCCTTTCGTGGTTGAGAACATTGACCGCGCTTGGAAGCAGACTTCCCATCAACTGCGGTGAAATTGTACAAAGTCATCTCCCGGTGCCGGTGGTGCTCCAGCAGCGGCAAAGCAGTAATATGCAAATGCCAATATGCCAATATAGCTCAATAGACAAGAGCAGAATGCTTTTCGAAAAACACTGCTCAGCACCCATCAGAGACAAATGACCTTTTGTGAGTGGACATGAGAAGGAAACAGCATCAGCATGAGCCAGTTAGGTTGCGATAGGTCCACACTCAAGCCTGTCTCTGCCTGTCTGCGGTCTAGGCTCCAAGGTTTTAGCATCTGGCTACAAGAGCCAACACATATAGAGCATACGTGGCGTAGGGCCAGAACCGAACTCCGGTCACTCCAAATAGGAGGCCAATGTCAGCCTCGCTGGTGACAGACCCTATAGTCATTGATGCACAAGCGGTAAAGTGGTAATCAACAAGAACACCTCTGGTGAGCAGTAGGCACTCTATTCCACTTTCAACATCCTGAGTTTTCAAGAAAGGATCTAGACAACATTTGGGAAGGTATTGAGGTAGTCATTGCGCATCAGTGAGCTAATTCACAGACTAGCAATTGTGAGCACCTGTCCAAATTCTCCTCTGGTCAGGGCCAGACGTCATCGGTGGTGCTTTGCTCAGCTGATGGGTAGCTCTGTCATGTTTGACGGGCACGATGGTTGGCCGTTCCAAGTCCTTCTTGTGCCAGAAAAAAACTTACCCTGCCCTGACACAGATTTCCCATTGGTGTCAAAAGTGCGGTAAATGCCACACTTGTCACCTTTTGTCGCATCTTGTCACATCTTGTCACCTTCTGTGATGGGCCTCCGCCAGGATGCTGTGCCAGTGACGCGGCAAATGCTGCGCCTGAAGAGCCCTGCTCTCGGTGCAACTCGCAGCGCAGTGGCTTTGTTCACCGCCTTTTGGCAAGCACCACTTGTTTCACATGTGTCACTTGTGAGGCACTTCTTCAGCCAATACAAGCTTGGAAAAAAGCTTGGCGAAGGCACAGTTGGCAATTTCACTTGCAGCATGAACTTTGTCCTGATGCAGCACCCTGTGCGTTGAATGGTTGCGGGTTGTGCAAGCAGAAATGATCGTCAGCCTTCACCCGGACAGGTGCTTTTGGCCAGGTTCGCTTAGTCATTGAGAGGCAATCGCAGCAGGACCTGCATTTTGTGGAGTGGCCAATTCGACAGTACTGAATGATACTGAGTATTTTCACCCGTCAGTTCCAAAAATTCTACGAAAGGACAAGTCTCCTGGCTGAACATAGAAGTTATTGATTTGGCTTGTCACTTGAGGAGCTCGCGGTCAAAATTGTTGATGTGCGAGAGCGCGATGAACACGGTGTTTGTGTTGTCCTGAGCCTTGCGGAGCCATGCTTCTCCGTGAGTAGCTTGAACTGTGTTGTTGCCAATCTCCGACTGTAGCCCAGGCAACGGACAAGTTAGCAAAAGCCGTGACCGAGTCACCCGTACAGAAGTGGACCTTTGGACAAAAGTTGGGCACCAAGACACGGACACCGTTGGAATTTCACGTCAGAATAAATTTGTCATTGTACGAATCAAAGTTATGTTTGGAAAGGATGTCCGTAAATTTCTTCCTTTCAATTTTGGACAAAGACGGTTCCTTAATGGTTTCATGAGTTCATATTTATATTTGTCCACTGGGCATCATTGGATCGCATTTGGTTTCCAGATTCCTTTTGCACGAAAGAAACCTTGCGTTCCAAGAACACAGAATCACGCTTGACTTGTCAAGGCCAGTAGCTCCAACTGCTCCTACATTGCGGCATCCCCAGAGGTGTTTTCGCTCCCAAAACAGAACCCGAGGGGATTCCAGACGCATGCGGTTCCACGACGATTCCAAGGTCAAGCTGCACAAGAGCTTTGCAGAGCCGTGATCTCAAAGGAGTCACCTAGACTACTAGAGGAAGCCATGACCACGACAGCCCAACTGTTTGCTGAGAATTCTTTGGGTAGTTGTGGGATGTTCTGGGTAGTTCTTCAATCTTTTTGGGCAGTTTGGTGTGGGCATTGGCTCCAATCAATTGCACCGACCTGTGAGCCTTTGCCCAGAAAATCGCTGTACTACATGGTTTGCGAGAAGTGTGGACGCCTCAGAGTCTGGGTGTTGGACGCTTCCATTTGACATGCCTTTGCTGATCAGCTGGCCAGATGGAAGCTTTTCTGATCAGCTTTCATTTGCTGATCAGCTGATCATTCGGCCTCCTTCCATTTGATGGAGCACCAATGTCGCTCTTGCAGGCCAATGCTCCTTCATGGACAGATTAGTGCTTGCCTTGGGGTGGCACAGATATTGTACACTGCACATTGCGGCCAAGACTTCTACTCTCGAATATCCCAGCATGTCTGCGTGTCCACGTATCCATGCGTGTCCTTACTCTGCCACTCTGTACCGCTCTTGTAGGTTGAAGCTGAGACCATGTCGGAGGTGGACTTGGCAAAGATCTTTCGGCACATGCTGCTGGGTGTGTCTCACACCCATGTGCCGAACTCGGAGTTGATAGCACAGCTTCAAACCCTATGGCAGTGGGCTGTGGGTTGCGAGACTGACGAAATACCGCTCAGCAGGAAGTCAGTTTCAGCTTTTCATTGCATTTTTCAGGATTTTGGATGGTTTTGGAATCTTTTCCATCTTTCAACTGGCTGCTAAGGGTGTGGGCATCGTGCACAGGGATATCAAGCCTCCTTCTGAGTCTGGGAAGCCACTTCTGGTACTAAAGCGCTAGCTGTCTTTCTGCTGCCAGTTTTGCTATGCCAAGGCCTGATAATTTTCTCTGGGGTGGCCCTGGCAACAAAACGCTGAAACTCTGCGACTATGGTTTGGTCCTTGTCTCCAGCACCGGTGCTGCGTGTAAGGGCTGCAAGCTGTAGTAGTGGCATGAATCGCATGTGAGGTCTTGCTGTAATGATGCCGCAGAAGGGGAAGCTGCATGGAGTGTTCGGTCTGTGCCTCAGCGAATGAACGAGGTAGGTTTGATGGTTCTCAGAGACTGCCCCCTAAATCCACATGATAATTATACATTGATACACAGAAGCTACGTAATGCTTCATTCATCTTTGGTATCTTGAGCATCCTTGGGCGGCCACCAGTGATCTGTGGTAGCTCCGATCATGCCAGGTACAGCTCCTTACATGGCCCCAGAGATGTTGCGGAACGAGGGCTACGACTACCTTGCAGATGTTTGGTCCATCGGTGTCTTGGCTGCCAAATCTCCAGTCAACTGTTGAGCTATCACATATACTATACTATATTTATCATTACTACATATGAATATGTATATAATATTTGTAGTATATGTATGAACATATGTGCCAATACGATCAAATATGTATTGTGTAGATAACACCGAGTCACACAAATGGATGTGAATTCATCTAGATCCCAGATGTTTTTTGATCAGGTTCGGTAGCATATCTGCTGGTCTTTGGGAGTTTTCCCTACTCTCCTGGAGAGGCCAAACCATGCAACAGTGCAAATCGCGTGACTGTTTTGAATTGTGTTTGTTTGGTTGTGGGTCAAGTGCAGATTTCCTACACAGGCAAACGCACCGGCCATGAAGAAAGCCATCATTGAGGCAGGTGTCAGTGATTCAGATTTCTATCAACCGCTTTACTTGCAGTCTCGTCAGTTCGATGGGGCTTCGACTCAAGAGTTGTTGATGACATCACGAGCCACGAAAAAAAATAATGTTCAGGACAATCCACCTTTGAAGTTTCCATCACTAAGCCGAAGCCTCAGATCTGTCAACAAAAAGTTGTAAGCTTTGCACTTGGACTGGATTTGAGAAGATTTGGCGGTAGCCTTGAAGCCTCAACAATTTTGGCGGCAGGTTCTTGAGCACTTTCGCTGTCTTCCTTTGCCTTTCAATCTTGCCTTTCAATGTTTTCTCAAGCATACCTCCAACATCCTCCAACTGAGAAGTGCTGTCAGCGAAAGTAGCACTTTGCCAAACACAGCTGCTTGATTCGAGGTGATGCTCAGGGTGTGGCAGGGAATCCCAACAAAAGTTGCAGTTCGTGTCACTCCACGACTCGGCTGGAAACAATGACCCTTTGGGCCTTAGAGTTTGTATACGTGCAAGACATGAGGTGTCTGGCTCTTTGACCGGTGCTTTGGACTTCACCAAGGCTTCTGATCTGCGTCCGTGGTAAAGCCGGTCAAAAATATATGATGGATGCAGTAGAAGTATGAGTGCAGGATTGAAGATAAGTTTGAATCCGTGAGACCTATGGAAAACATCGGTAATGATGACTTCAGTCATCAAACCTTCCAAGCTTGCCAACTTGTGCTGTTTCCTAGTACTTAGTAGCTTGAGCTCCTGCGTCCAGACGCTCCTCAAACGGGCAGCCAAAGAACGGCCAACTGCAGCAGAGGCCCGACCCAGACACAACGAAGCTTCTGAGTCTGCAGTTTGCAGTTAAGATGAAGGATATGAACGCAAGTGCAAACTGTTGTTTGTCTTTATCTTGCGCTTGGCCAGAGGATGAACTGTCAGCCCCATGGTGCTTTTTCCATAGGTTGGATCCAAGAAAGATCCAAAAGATTTAGATTTAATCGACCTCTGAATTGTTCGCCCTAAACTTGCGGCGTCGACCGGCAAGGCGCTCCAGCATGAGTTTGTTGCAGAGAAGGAGAAACCGAAGCCTGAGCCAGTTGATACTGAGCCAATGCTTCGCACCTTGCTCAGCAGCTCTCAATTGGATGTTTTGGCCATATTTGTCATGATGATGTATCAGGCTGATTTCCATGTCGCAGGAATTTAAGTTGGAGGGATTGGATTGGTGGTGTGCCAGATGGGTGAGTCATGTTGAGAAGAAAACACCGAATGTTGTCCATGAGCTGGCGCCCAGGCAAGAATGCTCACAGAGCCAAAAAGCTCACACAGCAATTGCAAACGAAGCGCAATTCCACTGTATCCCCGGCCTGATTGAAAGATGTTAAACGGATTCTGATGCTACTTTGTCCGTACTATGTGACATGACCCCCCCGTTTTTGCATTCTCACAAAGACCACAAAGTCTGAGAACAGGGCAGGAAGAGTGCTTTGCTGTGTCAGCCCAAGAATGCAACAGGTGCAGCACGGCATCGACGACTTGTTGAAGAAGCTCATCACCAAGTTCGGAGGTGCGTTTCTGTTGCACACCGTGGAAGCCTTGGAAGCCCTACACTGTAGTACAAAGTCACACACACACATGCATACTAAGATATACTAAGCATACGCATCACATCCAGTCCCTCTGGAGCTTGCAGATGGGCTTTTGCCAGTCTGATGCTTGATGTTTTAGGTGACAAGGACATGATTCATACGCTGTCCGTGGCAACTTTGCAGCTTCACTGCCGGCAAACTCTTGGAACAGGAGATATCAGCGGGTCTAATATCTTCTTCTCGGAGGGCGATGAGAAGCTGACCCTCAACAACGAAGACGAGGTCTACACAGATTTCTTCAAACAAAAGCAATAAGTAGAAGAATTTTGCATAAGTAGGATAGGTTGGGCTGTTTGTGCGGCGATTTACCCGCCAGGAAGATGCCAAGAAGTGGGAGCCTCGAATGAAAAGGAGAAGCTCCAGACGTGGCACACTCAGCGATGTGCAAAGATGTGCCAAACTGTTTCACTCTTTTGTAGCGAGGACGACTGATTAAGAGAAATTCCGTCGCAGTCTGATTGTCAGCATTTTGCCATGATTTTGTACAGCATCCTTCTCTCCACCGGAGAGATGTTGTCAGGCGACGTGAAGCATTCGACCCACTCCGGCGTCATAGATGACAGTGGTCAAATCAAGTTTGATATGAGTGCGTCCCTCAAAGTCCCTCAAAGTCCCTCAGCTTGAAACATTGCTTGAAACCAAAGCTGCAAAAAAAAACAACTTGAGGTCCAGTCAGCAGTGTGACTGGGGCACGAACGGGGAAGAGTTTGCCTGGTGATGCTGGGTCCTTATGGAGTCCTTATGGGTCCATACACATTCAAGGCATCTGCAAGAACCTGCCTGACTCTTCCCATCACCAGCATCGGCCGAGGTCCATGGCATCTCGAACCAGGTTTAGAAAAGGCAAGGACTTGGAGAAGCTGAGAAGCTGGACGACTCGGATTGAAATACCTCTGGAATGGCTTTGGAATGGATTCAGATAGATCTGCTGCTGTTCGATGTTTCAGAGATTGACATCTTAGAAATATGCTCCGTCGCAGTTTGATGTATTTTGACAAGCTGTACTTTGAATTTGTTCTTGAGCCTGTGCCACTCTATTTCATGTCTGTCTACTCCCAGAGAGTTCTGTGCGTTTGCAACCCTTGTAGGCTCACTGGATTCTGGACAACTGTCGAAGGACATGAGGATGTCCCTGATCAGGTGAGACCTCATCGAAAAAAAGATCAAGCCTCCGCAGGCAACCACCATCGCTAGAGAAATGATGCTGAGACTTTAAGGATCTTTACCTTAAGGTATACATTTTCAATCATCTTCATATCCGTATAGAATTATATTATGCATATGTATATATATATATATATGTATACAAATACACAGATGGAGCACACATTGTATGTGACCGCTTAGTGCGTGTTTCTTTGCTTTGTTCTTGCACGTGGAGTGGCTGCTGTACCTAAGATCTGTACAAAGCGGAAGCTCTTGGTCCAGAGATGCAAAGTTCGTACGTTTCAATGCTTCGCCAAGATCTCTTTGCGGAGGAGTGTCCCGTGAGTGCAGTCAGTAGTTGTTGAGACCAAACATGAACATGTCTTGTGGTTCATGGTGTTCCTGCAACTTATCTCAATCTTCATGAGCATCTCTGCATCCATGGGAAGATGAATCAAACATGGCAAGCCAGGATACCAATAGTAGATTGATACACTCCTGTTGCCGCTTCTGCTGCTCTTTCAGTCCAGCTGACAGTTAAAGTCTCGAATCTGGTCGGAGGGGCATTTTTTGAGCCCAAATGTGGGGTCTTCGTGCACTGATCTCTGCGGTAGCTTATCACGTAAATTTTGAACTACAGAATAGTGTCTCTAATGTCACTGTGCCGCATCATGTCTCATATTTTTGAACCACTACCAAGCAAACATGCAAGACTGATTCACCGACAGTGACAGAGCGACACTGGAGAGACGTGGATGTCGTCTCGTCAAACCCATGCGCAAATGTCCATAGGACAACGCATGCGCAGATTGCACGGCAAGAATACTTTTTTTTGTCATGGGAGATTTGCGCCACAGCTTGGAGGCTTACAGAAGATAGGCGAAGACAGGATATATGCCTGATATATCCGGAGAGCTTGAAATCAAATTCAAACACATCATTTGCCAGAATCCTGCCTTTGGCATTGCGACATTGAAAACTCTGGGACAAGAAGAAAGGCAACACTTCAGGTCATTATGTCATTGTCTACAGGTAAAGGACAGCCTATTGCTTCATGTGGCCAGCACGTGCTTCCGACAAAGCTGAGAATGTAAGACTGACGAGAACTCCTCCATAGCTCTCCTATGCTTCACTAAATTCTTTGGTCGTAAGGACCTGTTGGAATTGATGATGTCATGGATAGTTGATGGACCTTGTCAAAGAATTGGGGCAGAGCAGCATCATCCATTTGATTCCTTGATCTCTTAAGTTGTGCAGCGCATGAGAGGTCTTGGCTTTGGCAAAGCCCCATCCATCCCCATCCAATGAATGGGCAGGGCATCGAAGTACCCTGGCTGTGAGCTGCAAATGTCTCGTTCTTCAGGCCGAGCCCGTTGGTCTTTGTGGAAAGCCTTTCGCTTCGCTTCCCCAATGGCTTCAGCATGGCAGTGCTCGCTCGCATGTGCGACAAAAGTGGAGTCTTATGGTCTCAAGCTCCTGGCTATTCCTGGCTCCGAATGTCAACTGAACACACAAGAAGAGTGGCTTAGCATGGAAGAAGGAAGGTTTCTTTTCGCCCTTCTATTGCTTGTTCAATATCGTGGCCAAAATCGAAGATCTACAGATGGTGTGTACCTTTGAATTCATTTGGCCCAAACCTTGCCTGAAGCTGATTGACATTGTGAAGGCAGGGCGTTTGTTGTGCAGGCATAGCGTTGAAGCTTGCTTGCTCTGTTTTCTGCATGTAGAGGTACAAGGTTTTTGTATTTTAGTCTTTGGCGAATACATGCAAGTCTCAAGTTCACTTGATCTCCCTGCTTGTCCTAGGTCAGAGGTTTGTGATGGAACTATCGTCGCAGAAGCCACAGGCCTTGTGGTGGCGCCACATGTTTCTCGAATACTTGAGCCAACACCCGCACAATTTTGGTTCCAGATAACCGTTGAGTGTAACATTCAAAGACACCAATCCCAAGGGCAAGTGTGTTCATCAGGCATGGAGTCCCATGGCAAAGCAAAGAAGCCGAAACCAGTTGATTGGAGGGCGAAGGCTTGCAGCTGTGGTTCTGCAGATTTTTCTGTTCGTGTGCTGGTTGTTCTGTTGGCAAACTTGAACCTGTTGTTGTCGTATAGAAACACTGAGGCGCAATAGCACGAGAGCCAAATGGGTCCCACACTTGGCTTGGATGGGCGTTGAAGGACAACAGAATACGTGACACTGGACTCGATTTCTGCCATGGTTGTTCCACAGCTTTTGATCTCCATTCTGATCTTCCTGCTGTCCAATGGTGGATGCCCTTTGTGCACTGAACATTTCACGATTTTACAAGGCCATTGCAGCTGCTGGTTGTGTCTGGGTGCACCCTTGGTCGCCGGTGGCGTTCTCCATGGTTTGCAACTCAGTGTGACAACATGTGTGACAACATGTGGGACAACAAGTGGGACAACACGTGGGACAACTTGCGCATGCACATACGACTCAAACTGGTTGGTGGTTAAAAAAAAAGAGAATCACATATTTTCAACCATATCTGGGCTGATGATCCCCAATGACCACTATTTTTCAGGGGTGTTGAAACTGTCGCAGAAACCACCAACCAGAAAATGTTGTAGATGTTTATTGATGTTCAAGAGGCGGAGACCCACTGTGGAGCATCACGAAGGTGCATGTTTAATTGATAGACTCCCGAGTGCTGACCGGCTGCAATTATGCTAAACGTAGGCGTCATGGATCAATGAGGCTGATACAGTGAAGATGCAAGCCGAATCCACGCACATACTGTCAGATCATGGTCATGCAACCATATGGAGGTACTATTGAATGTGTGGAAAAATGCAAGCTATGTTGACCTGCAGAGTGATTTGTTTTTTCAATAGATTTTTGACAGGTAGCAACCTGTTTTTGGCGGTTCACAGCACACCAAGTTGCTTGTTGGCTGGTGCAGGCATGCTCCAAACGACTTGGTGTGTCGAGGCTGGGTACAGTCACAGCACTGCCAGATCGACAAATTTACATATAGATTTATGTAAATTTGTAATATTGAGAATGAGAGAGACAGTGGGACAAATATCTTCCCTGTATAATCCTGCTCACTGGACTTCTGATCTTTCATCCAGCAAGTTTGCTTGTTCAACCGTGACACTAGTAATCCTCACTTGTCCTCAAGGCAGAGCTCGCGATGCAATCTGTGGTGACAAAAGACCAGGCGACCGCTTGTTGAAGTCTGGACATTCCGTGTACGGCTTGTCAGTCTGTATTTTGCACCTTCACATTCATCGATTTCCCTTAGTATTGCTATGATATTCCTACGTTTCACATTGTTTTGCTTACCTCTCAGATGACATCAGGACGCTGGGTGGGAGCTGGATTCGTGGCCCTTGGCGTTTTTGGCTTCTTTGAGTCAGAGAGCCCAGCTGGTTCACCTTGCTTCTCGCGGAGTTGCCAAGTGACAAACCCAGAAGCACGCAAAGTGGATCGGATTGAATCGACACCAAGGGGTGATGATGCCCATGGCGACTCCAGGAGGCCTCTCGTTAGCCTCTTTAGCCTTTAGCCGTGAGTTTTCTGGCTTGGCCTGGGGCCCATGTGGCATTTGGGCAGTTTCAGGGAACTTTTTTGCGCTGCAGGCAGTCCAAAGGATCCTTGAATCGGGTTGGGGAGCCCGAAATGCTCAGGATGGGCAGTGCCATTCAACAGAGAAAGTTTTTCTATGCCTTGCATATGGGAGCCACAAAACAGCTTATTTTCTGGAGTGGGCCCACAAACGAGTGGTGTTGCCTCGAGCGACAGAGTTTGTGACTCAGGCAAAGAATTCAATTCAAGAGACTTGCACCACTGACTGATAGGGAATACAACATGCAGATCATACGTTGGAGTTGTGGACTCGTTCGATAAATCCTCTACCTTCTTGAATGCCAATTGTCGTTGCTTCAAGTTGCTGGAGTTGCGTCGAACTGCAGGGGCGCCGGCGCAAGACTGATGCTGATGATGCTTTAAAACGCCTCCTATTGGAGGCCAGGATCCACGATTTCGCTTTTTGCAAGTGACACTCTGCATGTCAATCTGTTGCTTGCAGGGTCCTGAGAACGAAGATGATTCGATTCGAAGGACAGTGCCCGTCCCCTGCACACTGCACCTGTCACCCATGTCCCTGTGTCCAGGACCATCTCCGATTGGTGGGAGAACTTGCCCCTCATTGGCCAGTCGGAGTCAAGGAAGAAGCGGAGACAGAGAGAAGAGGCATTGGTGACATTTTCTGTGTCAAGTTTGTCTAAACCAATGTCCATTTGCGGCAGAAACAGGCCGGCCTTGAGACAAATTGGAAACAAATTGTAGTGAGATTGTGAGACTGATCGATGGAAGTCCATGATTCTGCAGGTTCCCGAGCATGGAGAAGCTGATTCCATTCGAAGGACATACTGTGGCTTGAGCTTTGAGTGGACAGTTCAGGTCAAAACCTATTATTATCCATTTTAGTGGGATGAACATCCATTTACCAGCTATTTTGATGTTCACTAGGTACCAGGGTTTTGACTTATAGCCATATAAATAGAAATGATTTACCAATCAGTACAGTATCACCATGGCCATTTTCAGACTGCTGGAGCCAGGAGCATCTCTGAGTGGTGGGAAAACCTCTCACCTGGTCAGTCCGATTCAAAAAGGAAACGGAGAAGGGAACCAGACGAGGCCAGCTCAATGGTGCGGGGAATGCGCAGAGATGAGCGAAAATCCGATAGATATCGAAGATGTCTAAGATACTGGTTGTACTTGTAGCTAATTGGCAACGTAGTCTGAACTGTAGCAGCTGGATTTGATAGGAGCAGAGCCCAGCATCTGGTGAAGATGCTGAATCAGGCTGATGGGACTGCACAGATTCTATCGATCTCTGTTACAAGCGTTGTTACAAACGTTCTGCCTTTTCATCGCCCTTCAATTTGGGTATTCAGGACATTAAGGGGACTTCCTGTGGAAATTGAACATTGTACTGCTTTCGAATGTCTCTGGCCAACACCGACAGTCACCCAACGGCGTTCCTGTCCAGAATTGGAAAACAAGCTGACAACAGGGATCAGTCCTGTGGGTCGGTGAGGATTGACAGGTGCCCTTGGGCCTTTGGTCCCTGACCCAGTCCATCATGGGCCTGAAGCTTGTCGTGGCTGGCAGGCATTTTTAACATCCTCGCGTCTGTGAAGACCTCGGTGGTGGCTGCAGTGATGGGCACAGGCCGCAAGATCCTCAAAACCATCCGTGGTTCGGTAAGCTGATCCGCCAGAGTGGCAGCAGATTCCCATCAGAGATTTCCAAGGTGCAGAGGAGAACAAAGCGCAAGAAGAAGCAGAGAAGGAGCCAAAGGAGTCCACTCCCTGTATAGCTTGAAAGCAAGTTGTGCATTGGCCAATCCAGCAACTTCTGAGGTCCCTTGCACAGTTCTTGCCGGAGTTTCCAGCACCTACAGGTGCACTCTTTGCTGCAGATATCACAAGATGAATCTTTCTCTGGCCCAAAAGTTGCCAGGCCTTTTTGGTCCGCAGGAAAATACAGATCCTGCGGTCTCCTCAGCAGCGTTGGCGTGTTGGCTGCACTGGTGCTGAGAAATTCTGGCCTGAGGACGCCAGTGAAGCGAAGGAAGCGAGCACGCAAAAGGAGGAGGCCCCAGAGCTCAGTCAGCAAAAACAGAGCCTTTGATTTAAAGTATCACAAGGGAAATGCCGGAGAGAAGTTTGGCCTGCCAGGAGTCAGAGGACTGGTGGCAAAATGCCCAAGCGGCCCTTGGTATGGTTGCGCCCTGAGTTCTGATGAAGCTGGTAATTGGCTAGGATAGTCGACTACCCCAGAAACCTTAGAGCTGTGACAGCACCATCACTGGGCAGACTCAAAAAGATGAAGAACCTGAGCAAGCAAAGCTTGAAGAAGAGCAGCCAGTGAAGGAGGAAAAACCCATAGAAGAAGAGTGTCAGCCTCAGAAGCTTGAGCTGCTTGAGCCACTTCAGATGATTCGACCTGGACCTACTTGTAGACTACACTGTACTGAGAATTTTGAAATGGCTTGGGTCTCCTTGCATGTGGTGAACGCCTTTGAAACTAAGGCCTGAGGAGGAAGAAGAGACTGTGGCAACATCAGAAGTGTTGGGAGCTTAGGTGGTTCGCAGCAAAGGCTTTGAAGCGTCAAAGCTGGGTTGCACTGGGGGTTGGAAGGCCTGCCATCAGTTGAACACTCTTGGCAGGCTTCAGGAAGAAGAGGAGGAAAAGCAAGTGGAGCAGAAAGAAGAAGAAGAAGTCAAGGCGTGTCAGACATTGTCGATGCAGATGGGGCTATGGAGGAAACTTGAGTTTTGATCTGCAAAAGGCAGAGGAAAGTAAGGAAGCGTGCGGAGCTGAGATGCAGATATCCTGTTTCCTCGCATGGATGTGCACCGCTTTTGTCTCAGCAACATGTACAGTCATCCTCGAGTTGTGAAGGCCAGCGGAGGAGCAACAAGAGGAACGTCCACCACCTGAAGCGCCTGTGCCCAAGTTTGAGGACTCTGAGGATCAACTTGACAACGATACAACAGACTGTGGCAGCATTCCAACTAAGGCCAGGCATGGAGGATGCCAACCTCATCGTGCGTGTCGACATTGAGCCGAAGAGACAAAAAGTGTCCAAAGGAGCAAAGGCCCCCCTGCTCCATGCTGGACTATCCTTGGATCATCCTTGGGCCAAGTTGCTGTCAAGCTTCGAACCCGCCAGGCTATAGAGAACCTCATGTCCAGACCTGACCGCGAGGTTCTTGAGGCACGTCCCTGGCCACGGTTGGAAGCAGATTCAGATGTGAAGCAGATGGACAGATGAACTGCGCTGCTGCGAAGGCCATGGCTCAGGAAGGATGGGAGGCCACAAATGTGCTGTGCTGCTGAGACATTTGGGAAAGTTATTTCTGTTGAATGCTGCAGATATCTATGATTCTATGGTACATTATGATCAAAGGAAGTTTGGTTCGAAAACTTCCGAGTTGCGGACGAATGTCCACTGGCAGTCTTTTCATCATCATCATGTTATAATCATGTCCACATAGTGAGAAAGGGCATTTCGCGGGAGCAGTAGAGAAGAGTAACAGTCCGGGAACGGGTGAATTCACCTTTTGGGTGGGAAACGCTATGTTTTTCCCCAAACAGTTTACTGTTGGGGTTCTCAATTCTTTCTTAAGAGGTGTCCGCCTCTGTCCAGGTGGTGGTGTCCGGCTCTCCCGCTGTATACG